>BLKR01001574.1:10000-272742 GCA_011170035.1 Teleogryllus occipitalis | reverse complement strand
TACATTATACGTCCTTCACTGACCTACACCTGCCCAATTTGGGAACGTGCCGCTAAAAAGCAACCTTCAAAAACCGGAAGTACTGCAAAATAAATTTTTAAGAAATGTTTTAAAAGCTCCATGGTATATCAGAAATGATCAAATTTTAAAAGAATTATCTATAGAACCTCTGAAAACATGGATTTTAAAACTTTCTTCTAATTTCTACTCTTCTCTTTCATCTTGCCCAGCCACTCCTTTGTACACTCTTAAGTAAATCAGTCAACCTTTTTCCACGAATAAAATCAAGATGTTCTAAAGACCTACTACATCCTCCTTAACTAGCTGTAAAGCAGATTCCAACATTTCTAAATCCAATATTTATGTTTTTAATCCAAATATTGTGTGTATTTTTTGAAGGACCCTTGCTAGGTATCGTTAGTTGTTAGTTATTGCCTTATTTTGTCAATATTATTGTCTCCAAGCATTGTTCATGTATGATGAAGTGTAGTTAAAAAAATTGAATATAGTATGTAACATAAAAACCCTTGAAAGACATAATAATGTCGAACAAGGATAACAAAAACTATTTAAAAAAAGTTCCTCGAGGAGAAATTATTTGTTGGAGGATCCTTGCAGAAATTTCTAAGAAACTCCGAAAAACGTGTTCTTGGGGTTTTTAACGGCGCGATATAACGGTGGCTGCGCGAACTCTCTCGGTCACCGCTACATGAAGCTGTGGTGACAGCTACGAGTAAATGTGGCGCTAGTGAAACCCACGTGACACAGTCGATGATTTCCAGAAGTTGCTACGTATTGCATCGCCCGTACGCGTTTTTTTTTCAGAATGCGATGCAAGACTTGCATCACTCCGAAGGAAATTATTGATTGATTGATTGATTGATTGATTTTTTCGTGTTTCCGGGCGCGTCAACTGCTTTGGTCATTAGTCCCGTTAGTGTAGTGCATGTTCTTTTCTCGGGAGATGGCGGTGATCTTCCCCCGCTGGATGGCGAGATCCGGCGCCAACCTACCGTCAGCTAGTGGGGTTTCCCCCTAACCAGGACTCTCCCACCAACGGGGCACCGCCCCTGACGGGACAAGCTCTAAGCTCCCGACCGGTCTCCCGGAATATGTGGTTGTGTAGTGCATGTTAGTGTAAGTGTGTGTGTAATGGGACAGGATAGGACAAGGAAGAGGAAAGACAGATCGCGCGCGGTCCGTGGCCCGTTTGGTAGGGTACTGCTCCGGCATTCGCCTGGTGTTGATCGGAGAAATGACGGAAAACTACCGATCAGAGCAGCCGGCCGCTAGAATTCTCCTCCAGACAGCAGCTGAATTCGACCTAGCTGAGAAGCTAGTGTCAGGACTCGAACCTAGGACCTCCCGGTTAGAGGCGCTGCAGTGACATCAGTTGATGCACTGAGCTACCGCAGCCGGTAAGGAAATTATTGCTTGATAGGATAATTGTATGTGTAGGTAGGATATTTGATAGAAGTAATGAGATAATCTCCTTTGTAGGACAGTTTCAATTTAAGAAATAAATATATTTTTTCTTTATTTAAAATATATTTTCTCGTAATGTTTGAATTAATTTCATTAACTCCGTATTTCGGGGTGGAGAGTGGCCGTAGTGCCAAAAGAGCATTTGAAAATAAGAATTGTAACCACCTTTTTTATTTTTTATTATTTAATTTTAATTCCTAATACATTATTTTTCATATAGGTTATGTACTTTTACATAGATTATGTAACATTATTAGTGAACTTTCGCATGCTGGTATAAGTGTTTAAGGTATTTTTTTATTAAATCATATTTATGAATTTTTTTTGTGTCTCGACCTATGTTTTATTTAGTTTTGATTTATGTATTTATTATTGCGTGAATAGACCCTACCAAGATTTGGGAGGCCTCAAGGGATGTACTTGCGATAAAAACAAATAAAAAATAATTATATTACTTTATAGGATCAAGGATCAAAGAACCAGACAAATGTATACATAAATATTTTCAGTTTTAGAACTAGCGTAAAAGAATGTTTTAATAGATGAAACTTTTTTCAAGCAGTTTAAAGCTTCGGCGACCCCACATTCATCTAGCATAGTGTATGCCTATTATGAGGGTAGGTATCCTTTAGGAATTCTCCACTACCTCATTCCTGCATTTCCCGTGATGCTCATGCGCTGAAGGGAAGATAAGGGAGTCAAATATTCGAATTGATGTTTATAAGATTTCAATGGTTTAATGAAATTCGGCCTACCCACACAGCGAAATATACTCTTCTATTTATTTTTGGTTTTGACAAATTTTCAGGGAAACGCCTGACTGAGCGTATTTCTGAAGCCATATGCTACGCACTGGCGTGGTTGCGTCTTCCTTCTAAGACATTTGCTTTGAGATATCATGATGAAGATGTGGATAATGTGAATGAAGGAGAAGTTGATATTGATTGATTTTTTCGTGTGTCCGAGCGTGTCAGCAGCTTTAATCATTAGTCCCGTTAGTGCAGTGCATGTTTTTCTCGGGAGATGGCGGTGATTTTTCCCCACTGGATGGCGAGATCCGGCGCCGACCTACCGTCAGCTAGTGAGGTTTCTCCCTAACCAGGACTCTCCCACCAGCGAGGCACCGCCCCAGCCGGGGCAAGCTCTAAGCTCCCGAACGGTCTCCCGGAATATGTGGTTGCGTAGTGCATGTTAGTGTAAGTATGTGTGTAAGGGGAGAGGACAGGACAAGGAAGAGGAAGGACAGATCGGGCGCGGTCCGTGGCCCGTTTGTTAGGGTACTGCTCCAACATTCGCCTGGTGTTGATCGGAGAAACCACGGAAAACTACTGATCAGAGCAGCCGTCCTCTAGAATTCTCCTCCAGACAGCGACTGCATTCGACCTAGTTGAAAAGCTAGTGTCGAAAATCCTGCCGCCGTCAGGTCTCGAACCTAGGACCTCCCGGTCAGAGGCGCTGCAGTGATATCACTTGATGCACTGAGCTATCGCTCCCGGTTTTGCGGTTGAATAAAAACCTATTTGTTTAACCTATTTGTTGTTGTGTGTGTGTGTATGTGTGGATAGTGTGTGGATGTAAGGGGAGAGGATAGGTCAAGGAAGAGGAAGGACAGATCGCGCGCGGTCCGTGACCCGTTTAGTAGGGTACTGCCCCGGCATTCGCCTGGTGTTGGTCGGGGAAACCACGGAAAACTACCGATCAGAGCAGCCAGCCGCTAGAATTCTCGTCCAGACAGCGCCTGAATTCGGCCTAGCGGGAAAGCTAGTGTTGAAAATTCTGCCGCTGTCAGGACTCGAACCTCAGACCTCCTGGTCAGAGGCGCTGCAATGAAATCAGTTGATGCACTGAGCTACCGCTTCCGGTAGATGTTGATATCAAACGGCAGAGAAATAAGTTAATATTAGACGAAACCTTTCATCAAACTACAACGTTAAGATCAACACGAAAATTGATTCAATATGTATAATAATGTGTAATGAATAATAATGTTTAATAATATAATAGTCAATTAAATGATTAAAAGTAGTAGTTCCCATTCGCCACACTATCAGATTTACTCCATGTTGAGCAGTACCCACAGCTGCCACCGCAAGCATCGCGTCGCAACGTCGAGGTCGCGCACCTCTATAAACCGCGAGTGAAGAAATGCGTTTCCCTGCGTTTACGGGAGGCACTTGGCCACTAACGGCCGTCGCTTTACTGCCGGCAGGGGGCGGCGCCCGCGCGATGTGGGCTCATAGCAGGGGGTGGGGTGGGAGGGGCCGTGGGAAGCGGGGAGTGCGTGGGCGGTTAGCACAGCTGGCGCGGCCGCTGACGCCGCCTCCGTCGTCCAGACACCCCCTTCGCCGCACCGTCCCGTCCCGCGGCGTCCGGACGGACGGACGGAGCGGACCGGACGAGGCGCAGAGCCCAAGCGATCGGGATGATCGATTGCGTAAATCACTTCTCGTTCCCACCCCTCTCCGGCCCCCTCTGGTCCCATCCCCACGCGGAGAAATGGATTGGGGGGACAAGCGTTTAATTGGGTCAGGAGAGTGACCCTGCGGTACGCCGCATTTATGGTTTCCCGACGAAATTCCGTAAACGAAGGGACGATAATGTTATTGCAAATGAGTTGGAACACTACACTAATGTCCTCAATATTCATGGAAGGAAAAGGATTTGAATATTAATTATTTTTCTATAACACATTTCTAATTCTTTGCTAACACTATTATTAATTGTGTATTGTACTCATATATTGTGCTCTCTAATTCGTTTTTACCAAGTGAATAATTTATAGAGTGCTTTTGTTGGATGAGAATCCCATTTTCTTCTTGTATTCAATTCTAAAGATCAAATAGCTTTCTAATCCTTACAGTATAATATTAATGTGTTCAATTATAATTGTAAGTAATATTTAAATAAACATTAGTTCCAGAGTAGATATTTATAACTCTTTTCTATTTCGTTTTCACTACTTTGTAACTACCAAAAATTATTGAATGATTGAAATGAAGTGTATGACCAAGGTGAGAAAACAAAAGTTCATATAAAATGCATGAAATGAAGCTTATCTTCCAAGAACAGAAATGAGACATATGTTTTTCATGCAATATCAAATCATTACTACAATTGAAAGAAAGTGGATCTTTACTTTAAATATATATTCAGTAACTTTATCTTGTGTTATTTAATTCTACATTTTGGAGTAACGGATTTCCCCACGTATCCATTTATTGGTGAAGCATTCATGTATCATTTCTAGGGTTAATATTGTAAGAAATCGCAACAACAAGGAAATCGATTGGAGAATAACATGTTTTGAAACATTCTGTCAATAGTTCAGCTGCTAGCGTCACAGAGGGGCAAACGGATATGTCATAATATATCGGTATCAAAGACCTCGAAAACATGGATTCTGATTACATATGTAAAGGAAAGTAATAATTGTCTTTCGGTATCATGAACTTACAGAACATTTTTCTCTGCCCAAACATTGCCATTTTTTGCTGCGGCATTACGTAACTTTCTACTTACCCTGTTAACATACTACATAAGTACTTTGATGAATTTCTGGTCTACCGTGAAGTCGCTAGAGTTGTTCACAGACAAGCGGACGAACGGACGGGCGGACCGACGGAGGGACAGACTGACGTCTCGACGGACTGACTAATGAACAGACGGACTAACGTACAGAACGACAGACTAACTGACAAACTGACGGCCAAATGTTTTGCTGTTTTGCGGTAGGTAAGAACAACAAATCTCATATTATGATTACACAACGTGTTAGAAGAACTTTACTACATATAGAGTCGAGAACTATCCTTTATTTTGCTAACAAAGACTCAGATTATGGGTGTTCCTGTCAAAAACTCGTCGTTTTCGGCTACAGCTTTACATTACTTTCCCTATACAATGTATCAATTTGAAATCTTTTCATGAACAACAATTTATTCCAAAACACTATATCGATAATTGCTAAAAAATCATGCACAATTGAACTAAACACACAATTGCAAATTGGTCTAAAAGGAAAAAAAATGTTGCTTTCTATCCGTCAATTAAATATAATAGTTGCTTTGTAGTTATATAATTCACGTGTATTTTTACAGTATCAGTTATCATTGACAAAAACCCGAGATTGATTTGGCGTGGATACTAGATATTAAAAACATATCAAGGATAATATAATCCCTAACAAAAAAATGAATAGAATTTTCATTTTGTTTCCGAAAGAGAGTCATGTTCTCCAGAATATTTTTTTGTATTAATTTCTAAAATTCATTCTAGTCTCACGTACAAGGCAAATATTCCGGAGAGACGTTTCTATTCAACCCATTTTCAACATATTTGTTCATTACATATATGATTAAAACTGTCATTATAGGTTTAAAATAATATTTTTATAACACCTACGATGTTTTAAATAGCTTTAATGCAGAAACTTCAGGATGATGTTCAGGTCTTCAAGCGTAATTATTATTGTGTTTGGAACATTGTTGTATGCCTCAACCACCTTTCCAGTTAAATAGTTCTTTTGGATTATTGTGCATTCATGAGTGTTGAATTTGGTATTTTTGTGAGAACTACTAGAGCATATGTAATAACAGAAATGAGAACACTTAACAAAAGTTAATAAGAGCTCACGTGTTAACATTACCTGTAACATTAAATGACGTTTCGAAATTATCAAAACTATTAATCGCGGTAACAATACACTTTAGATGAATAATTGCTTGAAATATGGGAGCAAAATCTCTACATATTTTAAAAGCCTAACATACTTTATTTATTTCAAGTTTAATGTAAAATGTTTCCATTACTGATATTTTCGGTTCACAGTTTATATAACACATTAGTGTTTCCCAAACAAAGCAAACTTGTATTTGTATGCCGAAGTATTTGCATTTTCTAAATATGTAATCTCGATTACTGGTTCTTTTTTTACCTTTTCTGATCGTGCACACCAAACGTGAATTAGTGGGTTACGAAAACAATGCTCGCTCTGTATTGATATAGATTTTTCCCCTCACGAGTTATTCCAGAAACGATTATTATTTATTGCAGCATAAAGGGTTCCCAAACGTACATTGGAATCTATATGAAACACACCTGGGTAATCGCGTGGATTCCGTAAGTCGCAATTTGAATGAACGTTTTGCGCGTAGCAGATTCCCCCAATTTCTGCGCTGCTCGCTAACTCGATTATTGGTTCAATGTTTCAAAACAGAGTACGAAGGGAATTCTTGTTAGAACATAATACATATTTTATTACGGACAAATTTATGGTGCCTACTATAGTCTGTGTTGTTGAAAATAATACTTTTATTTTGATCAATATTAATGAAGATAAGTACGTGCAATATAACTCGTGAAATATTTTTTTTATTGAAGAGCACTACGTTTAAAAACGAGCAATTTTGCATATTCAATATGCAGATTCTCACTTCTATTTTATTTCATATTTTGATCATTGTGTGAATAATTAAATTACATTTTATGAGTCAGTAGGTAACAGTAGTTAACGCAGTAAATAAAACTATCAAATAAGACTAGTTAACCAATCACGTTATTATGAATGTTACTACACACATAAGAAATTCTGTGGCGCTATCCGTTTTTATTTCAATTATAATATCGAAATGAGAGTTAATAAATTGTATCAAATTCAATATATCATATCGAATTAATATATTTTGTTTAATTTGCACTTAGCTTTCATCACAAAAACTTCAGTTAACAAAACGACACCCAAAAAATTTCAAGAAATCTCATCTTCTGCTATAACATCGTGCAAAAGATGAACTGTAGAAAAGTTACAACCGGAAGTAAATACACATTCACTTCCGAAAAATGTATGCAGAGAATAGAAGATCCCAAAAATATAGATTCATATTACTCTTATTTTACAAACCGAATGGCATAAGGGAGGTTTACAACTTCTGGAAAAATGCAATCATTAATCACTGGGAATGCAGAATTGCACTCAATTCTGAATATGTAATTGAAATGTATTTTTAGGAATATCTGCATGGTCATGTTTAGTGGTCTACTGGAGGATTGGTATCAACATTAACTTAAAAACGTAATGCATAATTAATAATCACTGAAAAGTTTTTGCAAAGGAACACATGTGTTGAACGATTTTTGTACATTGCGTTTATTGTCGTACACTCACTAACTTTATATCTAAAAATTATGTATCTTTGAACTTTAAACACTTGCAATCTTCGCTTTACCAATTATAACCTCATGATGCAAGCATATCTATGCATTGTATTTTAATTTGTCCTAAAAGGGTTATAACAAAGGGCTAAAGAATTGCGTTTATTTTTTATTTTTATTATTACATACAATTTTGTTTTAACTATAAAACTAGAGCAAGTAAACATATGATGCCACTACCATTAATTTAAAGCAAAAATCTCGAAATTTGGGGAGTAGAATGCTCAAATTTCTTTTAAACAGAAGATCATCGTGTTTTAAATACTTGTAATTGTCCTGTATATTCGTTGTTTTAAATTTAAATTAATTATTTTTTACGGTTTTGGTGATATATTTTAAATTTATTTGTGCATAATTTTGTTCTATTCTTTCTGTTGATAACATTTATTTATTTATAAGTATTGTACTAAAGTATATAATACTTTGAAATTGAGGAGGCAATTGAACTTTACACAAATAATGTAAATAAATGAAGAATGAAAATACTTATACAACAAATAGAAGATATTAAAATTAATAAAATATTTATAGCGTTTACATGGTTATATGTTTTCAACACAACAGCTTTAAGCAAATTTCACATTAAGTTATTAAATGCAAATAAAATTATACGTACTCTTTTAACGCCATCGTAGCGCCGTCGTGGCAAAAACTGCGTTCAAGAAGTCCATTGGAAGCATTCAAACGCGTCCAAGTGCCTCGCCACTTTTGATCTTAATTTCCAACTGCCATAAATCGACATGGCGAACCTTTTACTCCCAGTCGGAGGCCTTGGCGCGTTATAGGCGGCTTCGCGTATAATTCTCTTTTACGACGAGCCCCTGTATTTTCTCTTAAATTTCATTCAAAGTAATTAAGCGTCTATACGCATTTTTCCCTCGCGCGCGTTCGGGGCCCATAAACGGCGCCCCAGTAACTCTTTTTACACCTCAATAGCGGGGCGGCGCCCTATCTTTCATGGCCCTACGCGTAATTAATCCGGAGGAGTTCCGCAGGGGCCCTTAAGACTAAGTAAGAGGTGAACCTCTTTACCTCGGGGAGCTGGTTAACGTAATCATGTGGAGGAAGCACCCCCTCCCACCCACGCTCCATTCTGGGTGGCGGGGAGGGGAGGGGAGGGGAGAGGTTGGTGGGATGCTGGGCCGCTCTCTAACGGAGGGCGGTAGGGATCCTCGCAGCTCGCATGGGGAAGCCCGGACTGGCGCCTGGCCGAGCTGATTAATAGCCGGCAATTTGTAATTGTGTGCGCGGGGGGTGGGGCGGAGATGGGAAGAAGCTGGGAGAGGGCGCGACGGGCATTGGGCGGGAAGGTGAGAGACGGGGATGTGAGGGGGCGGACCGAGGTTTAAACAGGGGGATTCGGGAGCGGGGAGAGACGGAGCAGGAGTGTTGCTGGGGCGTGGAATGTCGGGGGCGTGGCGGGGAAGAGGGCAGGGTGGAAAGGATGAGTAGGGGCGGGGCCCAAGGGGTAAGCAAGGGAGCTGGGAAGAAGCTCAGATGTGGGAAATAGGGATTGCAGTAGTTGCGGCTATTGGGGACTGGTGGGTGAGTAGAAGCGGGTGTATGAACAAGGTCGAGGCACCGGGGTAGAACAAGGAGAGAGGAGTGTCAGGGAGAGGAGGTGCGGGTTGGAGAGGCAGAGGTGGGTGATGTGGGTTCAGGAATGATGGGCAGGGTGGGGAAGATGGCTAGGGATGGGGTGAGAAGGGAGAATATGATCGGGGAGAGGGCAGCAGGAAGAGGCGGGGCATGGCAAAACGCGTGGATTGATTGATTGATTGATTTTTTCGTGTTTCCGGGCGCGTCAACTGCTTCGGTCATTAGTCCCGTTAGTGTAGTGCATGCTTTTTCTCGGGAGATGGCGGTGAACTTCCCCCGCTGGATGGCGAGATCCGGCGCCGACCTACCGTCGGCTAGTGGGGTTTCCCCCTAACCAGGACTCTCCCACCAACGGGGCACCGCCCCAGTCGGGACAAGCTCTAAGCTCCCGACCGGTCTCCCGGAATATGTGGTAGTGTAGTGCATGTTAGTGTAAGTGTGTGTGCAAGGGGAGAGGATAGGACAAGGAAGAGGAAGGACAGATCGCGCGCGGTCCGTGGCCCGTTTGGTAGGGTACTGCTCCGGCATTCGCCTGTTGTTGATCGGAGAAACCACGGAAAACTACCGATCAGAGCAGCCGGCCGCTAGAATTCTCCTCCAGACAGCAGCTGAATTCGACCTAGCTGAAAAGCTAGTATCGAAAATCCTGCCGCCGTTAGGACTCGAACCTAGGACCTCCCGGTTAGAGGCGCTGCAGTGACATCGGTTGATGTACTGAGCTACCGCTACCGGTGCAAAACGCGTGGAATGAGAGGAGGGTGGGGAGCGGGGAGATTAAGGGTGGAGAAGAGTGGAGAGGAAGGGTGTGCAATAGAGTGGTATGGTAAGGATAGACATGAAAAGGAAGGGCGTAGATAAGAGAGGTGGAAAGAAGGGGCTTCGAGAGGAAGGGCATGGAGAGGAGCATGGAGAGGGCATGGAGGGAGGCAAGAAGGGGGTCATGGAGGGGGAATGTATGGGGTTGGGAATGGAGGGGAAGGGCATGAAGGGGAGGGCCATGGAGGGAATGGGTATGGAGATTAGGGGCATGGAGGAAATGGGCATCGATAGGAGGGGAATGGAGAGGAGCGGTGTGGAGAGGAGGACGAGATGAGAGGTGTGGAGAGGAGGGGCGTGGAGAAGAAAGTGGCGAGGACTTGGGCGTGAAGAGGAAGAGCGTGGATACGAAGGGCATGGAAAGAAGGAACGGCGAATGTTGGGTCGGGAGGTCAGGAGCGGGGCCAAGCAAGGCAAGGAGGGACGTGGGAGAGTCGTGGCGGGGTGTGGAGAAGGCAGCGGGAGGGGCTGGGACGGGAGCGCTCGAGCATGCTAGAAGAGCCGCAAGGTACGAGGGGTCGCCGGAGGGGCTGACCGCGGGCGGAAATGGGGCGTCTCGGGAGGAATGCGGAGCTGCAGGAAGGCGGAAGGTGAGCGGCAGGAAACAGTGTTCAACTCCAGCACCTCAACTACCATTCAGTGCGCGATTTATAATGTCAATTCTATGCATACCGTTTTGTTGAACGAAATTATTTGTCCAGTGTTTTTATCTGTCGAGATGTTAGCGTTTAACTATCAGAAAACTGTTCTTTATGACGCGTTTTTGCAATGAAAATTTAGGATTTAAATGCCAGTATGAAAAAATTGCATTTAGCTTTTGCTTCTCCTACGGCAAGAACAAGATGGAAGAGATACTGCATACAGAGAGAGCGTATACTGTTCTATCACAACGTCTGTGCGTTGTGTGGTGGTTGTAGTCCATTTTACACTCTATGTTCTCTCTGCCGCCTGTTGTGTTTCAGTAATTTAGTTAGTGAATATTAATTCGATTGGAAGAGTTACTATAATTGAATGAACATAAAACATATACAAATTTGTAGGTCCCTGATTTGTAAAGTGAAAATCTGTAGTTCTTGTCTTTGGGAATGTAAACTTTCTAGGTTCAGGACAAACTTCATGTGTAAAGCGTCATAAAAGGCAACGACTCCCGATAAAGAGTAAAAAGATAAGAATTTGGTGCTTAAGACTGGCAGGGTTAGAGCACATTCCGCGTAAAAGTCCGTAATAGACGTAAGGTAAGGGACCGTAATGGAAAAAGTATATGTGACATACCGCGTAAAGGAGGTAGTTGGAAGGAGTACATTATTAACCTTAGCGTTAGAACTCTGTGCAATTAATGAGTAAAAAGAGGCGGAAAATCAGTGATAGTAGATACAAATTATATACATGTTTTTTTAAACTTCATTTAATCAGATCAGTGGGATTACCCCTTTACATGTGAACGTTAGCTTGTATTTATTTACTTGTATATAATATAATGGACAAATACACTACAGTGACCCGAAGCAACTGCAAATTACCCCACCATGTTTTGGGGGATATATTGTGCGGGGGTAATAAATAATATAATACCTATTCCTGAGCGATGACATCCTCACTAAGTACCTTTATGACGATTGATACTAATTTTATGAAATTGAAGTTAAGAGGATAGGAAGATATAGAGTGGGAGGTAAGGTAATTATTTCTTTAGTTATGGGGAAAATAACATATATTTCAGGAGACGTAGTTTAATTCTTGAAGGAGCAACGCTGGTTTTATCAAGGTTAAAGTGACTGGTGCAAGGGGAAGTTTGGAGATTACTAAAAATTTGGACGACTCTAAGGAAATGTTATACGAAATGAAATACGAAGTTACCAGTTTGTTATATATCAAGCGTCAATGGTAATTGCTGACAAGAAAGACGTTATAGTTGAAGAAAAAAATTACATCACTCGAGGATTGTGAGTGAATCTAAATTTACTCTGGAAAACAATTGTATAAAAATTTCGTTGGCGTGAAGGTATATAAGGATTTAAATTTGAGGAGGTCAGGAATTACCTTAGTGATACGATAATTTGAAAATAAGTAATTCAAATTCCTCTTCTCCTATTACTCAAAAATGTTCTAGACGATATGCAACTTGAGATGAATGGTGGGTATTTATAATGATAAATGGATGAGTAATATTTAATATTTAGGAAAAAGAATACCTATTTGAATTGACATGACAAGAAGTCGTTTGAAATATAGAACATATTTCTTTGTTTTCAATGATTTTCTATCATTTCTGTAAGTTTGTTCCTTTTGTGTATTGACACGTAAACAAGTTGCTACTCTTAAGGGTGGGGGAAGGTAAGGGAACAGGTGAAGGAACCAGAATACATTTTTTAGAAGATTCACAAGAAATTCTGTCGAAACCGCCTTTGCTCGTTTTACATCCTAAACATCAAACGATTAACAAGTATTTTGAGAACATTTCTGGCTTACCTAGTAAGTTGTATTTCTCGCAACCATACTAATGATACTAATGATAAAGAACCAACCATATTAATGATAAAGAACTCAAACAAATTTTTAAAAAAAATTTTTTGATGGAAGGCGAGATAATCGCGCCCTATGACATTGGCTTCTCACAAGCAGCCCTGTTTGGCGGGTCTGTGTCACGTTTTCAGGGTAATTGTTACGGTGAGCAGAGGCCAGTAGATTGAAATTGGACCTTTATGCAAATGAAGCAGTTCACAAGTTCTGTTTTCCCTTAAAGATGTGAGAGTTGTTTACCATTGACAATGAGAGAGAGAGAGAGAGGAGAGAGAGAAAGAGAGAGACAGAGAGAGGGAGACAGAGAGACAGAGAGAGGGAGACAGAGAGACAGAGAGAGACAGGTAGCGAAAAGGAGAGACAGGTAGAGACAGGTAGAGACAGGTAGAGACAGGTAGAGACAGGGAGAGACAGGGAGAGACAGGGAGAGACAGGGAGAGACAGGGAGAGACAGGGAGGGAGAGAGAAAGAGAGAGATATAAAGTAAGTGGAAAATATAGATATTGAAGTAGAATAGATAAATATAAATAAATGCCGAAGAGGTAAATACTACAATTCTAATGTCCACTTCTCCTCCATGTGTATTCCCAAGGTCTCTCTGCAAGAAATTCCCGGGGCCTGGTCCCGCCTCCCGGCGACCTGTGCAGGCTGCTGTCGCGACCGCTGTCGCCCCGCCCGCCCCCTCCGCCAAGGCCTTTGGATGCGCTATTTATGTTGGGGGTCGCGACACCGCATTTGTCTTCGGAGGTTGGTGGCTGGGTTGCCGGCGCCACCGCTAGAGCGCTCTGCGGCCGTCGCTTGCCCTACAGCGGCGACTTTCGTCTGTTCGGAGGTCGTTCTTCGGAAGCTTTATTAAAGAGCATTATGCATCTCCTGAGTAAGGAGCAGTAGACGACCACGGGTTTTCATGGACGGCTGTTCTTTGACGGACTGTGTGGGGCTTTATTCATGTAGTCCTCTGGCTCGTCCCAACTTTTCTTTGTAGTGTAGTGACAGTGATGCCAAATGTGATGCTAAATGTGATGCTCTTTTTATACATGGATTTTAATTGAAGTTGAAGTGATAGAATTTAATAGTCAACTCTCACGACAGTTAAAACAAAACTAAATAGAACATTTTGCCATTGGAATACGAATGTTTACGGATATTAACAATCAACAAAAATCTTCCGTGAGCAACAAGTTAATTTTCTAATTAACTTGTTGATTTCGGAAGATTTTTGTTGGTGACTTATTGGTGAATTAGTAAAAGGTGTATTCCATCGTTTTGTTCTTGGATTCGTGTCAGTTGTAAACACTAAACTAGTGTTCATACTGCTCTACTGCTCCTTCTTCAATGGCCTATACAGATAGATTGTTTGCAGATTTGCGACTGTGTCCACAATTTTCTATGACAAAAAAATGTACCGCGAATCGAAATGGTTTGAAATTCAATACAAAAATAAAATCAGTCCATCAGTGAGATGAGTTGTAAAAATGTTTTTACTTACTTTCATTTATCGGTTCGATTTCTCTTAAGTGTATAAAAATATCTTGTTTCGTCAAGTGTATGTAATTGCGGAATATTTTGCTTCTCTGTTTCATTTGCATATTTTTACAAAGAAGTGTTTTGTTGTGTGATGAACATCTACATCTAACTATGCAACTCTAACAACTTGTTCCATCTCTGCATGTTTCTTTTTTTTCATTATTTTTCCTCTGAAATGACACTATAACAAAACGAAAAACATTAAAAGCAAAATGAAAAAAAAGTCTCCATTGCTGACGATTCTATTACGCCTTTATTTACCGTTAGTCACAATATGCTTAAATGGCACAGCACTCGTCCGATTTATTCTACAGACAAGTTTAATTCCAGTAAGCCTGAGGGACGAATTTCATTTTTGTACTCCTCACATTGACTTTTCCTACGAGCTCGTGTTTAAACCTCTTGTGAAATAGTATTCTGGTGTGTAAATTGAAAGAAAACGTCAAAGAAAATTATTGATAATTGAATTTAATCGTATTTTTTAAACTTCCTGTCATAGTAGCACACTGCATGCACAAGAAGTAGTACAATTTTTTTGTGAGATTATTCTTCGAAACTGCAAAGACGTTTGATTAGGAAATATTTTACATTTCATTTATAAGGCATCATGAATAAATAGAGTTCGAGAAATTCAGGTAAATCCTCATGACAAATTTATTGATATTGTTTATTCAGAAGTTTATTTTGTTTATCCACCAAATATGTTCAAAAGCCATGAACATAAACGACATTTAATGTAGATAAGCATAACTAAAAATTGAATTTATAGTAGCATATTGTTTCCTAATAAAAATTGTGTATTTAGCAGAACTAAAAAGATTACATTGTTTTATTCTAACAAAAAGTTCATAATCTTTATTCTTCGTAGAACTTCTCCTTGTGGCAATACAGTACTGAGAAAGGACATTTTCAACATTTTAAACTAAATATTTGGAACATATATTTTGTAATTCACTTGATAACTATCCGTAGTAAATATATCTTATAATCATGGAAAATACTTCTCGATAAAAATGTGAAATTTGAAACAAGCAGAAAAGAAAAGAAAAGAGCAATTACGTTAATTTCACTTCCCAGCTGGCAACACAATAGCTGTTTTATATAAGAAAACCATCCATTTTAATACGGAGAATAAAGTCTCCTGATTATGACGTACATTCCACTCCAAACACAGTAACATATCTCCGGGCAATATCAACGTATCATTCTCTTCCTCTTTTGATAAATGTGGAGGAAACACTTCCTGCCATCGAAACACGATATTGCAATGCTTCCTTGCGAAGGCGGCCCTTCAACGTGCCAGCCCCTGCGCCTTCGCGCGGGTTCAACGCCGCGGAGCCATCAACAGCAACTCCGAGCCACTCCCTGCACTCGGAGATAATGCCTCGTTACGCCACGCGGAAATTAGAACGGCACCGCACCGCCTGCGCGGGAGGCGGAGGGGGCGGTGAAGGTGCTATGACGTAGGCCCTGTTGGAGAAAAACCGTGGAGGCGGCTTAAGTGATGGTTGAGAAAGCGGCGGAAGCAATGGTGTATGAAGAGGAGGAGGTTAGGATGGAGGGGCACCGCACCGCCTGCGCGGGAGGCGGAGGTGGCGGTGAAGGTGCTGATGACGTAGGCCGTGTTCGAGAAAAACGGTGGAGGCGGCTTAAGTGATGGTTGAGAAAGCGCAGGAAGCAATGGTGTATGAAGAGGAGGAGGTTAGATTGGAGGGGCACCGCACTGCCTGCGCGGGAGGCGGAGGTGGCGGTGAAGTGTTGCTGACGTAGGCCGTGTTGGAGAAAAACGGTGGAGGCGGCTTAAATGATGGTTGAGAAAGCGGCGGAAGCAATGGTGTATGAAGAGGAGGGGGTTAGTTTGGAGGGGCACCGCACTGCCTGCGCGGGAGGCGGAGGTGGCGGTGGAAGTGTTGCTGACGTAGGTCGTGTTGGAGAAAAACGGTGGAGGCGGCTTAAATGATGGTTGAGAAAGCGGCGGAAGCAATGGTGTATGAAGAGGAGGGGGTTAGTTTGGAGGGGCACCGCACTGCCTGCGCGGGAGGCGGAGGTGGCGGTGGAAGTGTTGCTGACGTAGGTCGTGTTGGAGAAAAACGGTGGAGGCGGCTTAAATGATGGTTGAGAAAGCGGCGGAAGCAATGGTGTATGAAGAGGAGGGGGTTAGTTTGGAGGGGCACCGCACTGCCTGCGCGGGAGGCGGAGGTGGCGGTGGAAGTGTTGCTGACGTAGGTCGTGTTGGAGAAAAACGGTGGAGGCGGCTTAAATGATGGTTGAGAATGCGGCTGAAGCAATGGTGTATGAAGAGGAAGAGGTTAGATTGGAGGGGCAGTATGAGATGGAACTAGGGCCTGTTCTACAAGGAAGATCTCTTCAATTTGGAAGAGATCGTACGTATGGTTTAGGCGCTAGTTTTCACAGACGGACGGACAGACGGATGAATGGATGGACAGATGGACGGACAGACAGACAGACAGACAGGCAAACAGACAGACGGACGGACGGACGTTTAAAAAAAACACTTTTTTCGGTATCAGGGGACTGCAAAAGTATATTTCCGTAGAAATCTCAAAATCAATTTTCCGCAGCATTACATAACTTTCTCTATACTACGTATATTGCTCTCATATATACGCATGTATACGAGAAAGTAAAAATCGGTGGCTCCGGTGATGGTAGAGACAGTATCGGAAGTGATGATAGAAATAGATGAAAAGATGGCTAAGGTGATGGTGGAAAAGATGGAGGCGATGCAGGAGAAAGACTTGTCTATTGTGAAGAAAACAACAGAAGCGGTGCTGATAAAAGAGAGATGGAAATGATTTGGGCCATTGTGGGGAAAGAGGCGGAGGAGATTCAAAGGAAAAAAAATCCATTGATACGATGAAGGCGCTGAATGAGAAGGAAGCGGAAGTAAAGGTGCCGGAGGCATTGTTGGAAGAGTCGGCAGTGGCGATGATGGATGGTCGACAAGATGGCCAATGATGGTGGAGATGTAGGAGGCCGAGACGTCAAAGATCAGGAAAAGTGCGGCGGCGGTCATGGTGACTTATTGGTGACTAGCCTTCACGGAGTGTCTGTTATTAGTTGACGGGTGTGACTGCGTGTACGGTAGATGAGTCAGCAATTATCATGCTGCGGAGATGTGGAGACATTTGAAATATAGGTAATGATTAGGGGGCGGATTTTGTCGACCTAAAACATCGCCAAAAATGATAAAGGAAATGCCTTTAAAATTTTTTTAAAATGTCCTAAAAGGAAAGAAAAATGAAGAACAACTCAACCTGTTGGGTACGTTGCTGGTGTAATTGAGGCTTTTATATTCGTTCAAGTTAACTTAGCTTTCAAACTTTTGATTTGGATTGTTCTTTACCGGGAAATCTCTGTCTTTAGCTATCCCGAAATTGGCTGAACCAATGCTGATAGGCGTCACAGGAATCTTAGGTTACATACAACGACTGACGTATACAATTTCTGTGCGAAGAAATTGAATAGGGTACTAAGGAATTCTGTGAAAAACATTTTTTGCATCTCGTAAATATTATTTGAAGCAAGTACAATTAAATGATATTAAAATCGATTAAATCAGTGAAAAATACATTAAAAATGACGGAAAAGGGTAAAATGACTTATTAGTCGAAATTAATGAAAATGCAAAACAAAGACATAAAAATTTCGTGTTGTCATAACATAAAAATAATTTCTGTACTAAGAGGCATTGTTTTAAAGAGAAAAAATGACATTTCATTAAAATACATCCCTAGTAATGATGCTGTGATGATGCTTCCTATACTAGAGGCGGAGGGTAAAAAATCCTTTGAGGCACTAACCGTGATGATGGTGATGATAATAGTGAATACTTCTACTTTGATGGATGGATGGATGTGATGTGAAGTTTTATTGAAAGATGCTCTAGGGGTTACGATGGCTTTTGTCACGTTGATGGTGATGCTTCCCCTGGTGTTCGTTTGTTGGGATTGTTGCTTGCGACGAGTAGTGTTTTGTGTTCAAGCATTTTTCAATCATTGATTATTTGATTTCCGTGTAGGTCAACTGCTACGGTCATAAGTCTCATAAGTGCAGTGCCTTTACTGGTTCGGGAGATTCCGCGCCTACCTATGCGAAGGCTCGCGGGGTTTTCCCCAACCAGGTGTTTCCCACCAGCCTGGCACCGCCCCAGCCTGAACAAGCTCTGAGATCCCAAGTCTGGTAGTATACTGCATGCAAGCATGTGTAAGTAAGGAATGAGGATTAGACACGCACGAGAAAGGGAATTTTCCGCGCAGTCCATCGTCCGTTCGTTGGCGTACTGCTCCGGCATTCGCCTAGGTTTGATGGGAGAAACCATGATAAACCCATTAGAGCAGCCGGCCGCTTGAACTCATCTCCACACAGCAGGTGAATTCGACCTTGTTATGCAGATAGTGTCGAAAATCTTGATGTCGTCGGGTCTCGAACAATAAGACCCCCTCCGGTGAGAGGCACTGCAATGACATGGGTTGATGTCCTGAACCAACTAAGCCAGTGTTCGCATCCAACCTTGAGAGCAAAAGTTTGTTTTTTACCCTTATCACTCTGTGCCGTTTTTCCACGGATTACTTCTCTATCTACGGTAAGAAAAAGTATTTTCGAGTACCAAATGGCAAATATATTGATATTTAAAATAAAGATGCACTAATGTTTAAAATATATAATTGCAATGTGGTGACGTCTCAGACTGGTCAAATCTAAATTAAACAAAATAAGTTATTAATAAATTTTTATTTATTTTTAAAATATAATTTTTCTAACGTCAGAAGATGTTAAGTGTCCTCAACAGATGTCACCGCAGAGTCTCTGACAGGGAGATTTGAGTCCCGAAAGTGCAGGATTTTCGACTCTAGCTCGATAGCTAGAATGAGTTCAGCCGCTGCCTGAAGCAGAATTCTTGTGTCCCGTTGCTCTGATCGGTGGTTTTCTGGGTTTTCTCCGATCAACATCAGATGTACGCCGGATGAATTCCCTAACAAATGAATCGCTTACAGCGCGCTATCTTTCCTTCTCCTTCCTGGACCCATCTTTAACTTTTAGTTACACACACGTATGGAGCTCACTTCCACACACGTCAAGAGACCAGTCGTGAGCTTAGAGCTTGTTCCGGTTAGGGTAGTGTCTCCGTGGAGGGAGTAACCTGTACAAAACGACGTGTAGTTCTGCGCCAGATCTCATTACCCAGTGGAGCAAGATCACCAACATTTCCCAAGAATAAAATAATTAGCTACAATTATGGGATATGACCTTAGCAGCTAACGCGCCGGGTAACAAGAAGTAATAAATGAAATAATAATAATAATAATAATAATAATAATAATAATAATAATAATAATAATAATAATAATAATAATAATAATAATAATAATATTCTTCAGAACTGATCTTGTTTCATAATCCCCTTTCTGAAATAAAATTCAAGATACTCTTACCAAAATTCCCATCCAATCCCATCCCATCTAAATATAAATAGATATATAATAGCTTTTAGTTTTCCTTGGGCTTAAAACTAGCCAATACAGAGTATAAATTAACACTTATGAGGAATATTGGCAGACGTACGATACTACATAAAGACAGACGTACAGCAGACAAGGCAGACGAGGCAGACGTACGATGTTTGACTCTCAAACTTTATTCGAAAAAGTGTAAAAAACATGAGAAAATGAGCGGGATTTGCCATTTGCTTTAACAAATCTGGTAAATAACAATACCCTGAGTGAAATGATTAATCTTTTCCTCTCTCCGACAGAGCATAGATTCACACTCGTGGGTATGATTCGAAACCTATATTTTAAATTGATATAACATTTTGGGATTGAATAGATAAAAGTTTGGGATTGAATTAGATGAAATGGAAAAGAAACAATTTAGAGACCGAAATGAGCAAGTTCCAGACTAGGAACCAAGATCAACCTTTGTTCTAATTTTATTAAAAGTGCCAAATACGTATATGAATCGCAATTGAACTCTATTTAATACGTCGCATTGAATGCAGAACGATAATTTAAGAAGTGAAGGAAACGTTTTGAAATCGCCCATGAAAAACAAAATTCTGTAAATCCAGACATTTTTATATTGTGTACATACGTCCTGCTGCAGTTAGTGAACGCATATTGTTGTTAGTGCAAGAATATTAATTTTGGGTGAATCAAATGAATATCTCATATTGTTCAGACTCCTTTAATTGTACGAATACAACCGTTTGGTCGATTCACATTTAAACGACCTGGCAACACCGCCTACGAGCAATGGCAGCTCTGTTGAAAGGGTTGTTGGGAGATCTTCTGCGGTGTCACCACGTCGAGGGTGAAGGAGTAGGGCTGGGGGTGGGTAGAAGGGGTGGCGAACAGCGATGGAAAGAGAGAATGGGCAAGAGGCGCCGGAGGCGACAACCAGGAACTCGCGCGAGATTGCCAAAGTTTAAACACACCTAGAATCTATCGAGAAAATCTAGTTTTATCCCCTGGCATCCTCGCACGTTAATGTGTTACGTAATAACTTAATCTCCTTGAGAAATCGTGCGCTCACGAGACCGGAGTTGCCGCCGCCGCCATCGCCCGCGAATTGTCACCGAACGAGCTGACGCGGTTCGCAAACCCGATTGGTTGCGCCCAATGCGGTGTTGCCACTCTTCAGCTTTGGCCTTAGAGTTAGAAGACTTTTGGTGGATCCCGAGTTAGGTCGTAAGTCAAATTAAAATTGCTATTACAGCTATTATTTGATGTGTTCTGTCGATCGCAAGGTGTGGCACACAATATGTGACTTTTTTTTCAAGTTAATACTATACAGTTTACAATTGTTGAAAATATACAAGGATATACAGGCTCAGGAGATGGACAATAAGATAGGGAATTACAGTGTTACACTTTATGATTACACAGAAGATATAATTATCTGAGGAGCTGACAATGAAAAGTAACGACAGAGCAAGGAGGGTAATTGCCGATACAGGCTAGAAAGCGAGATGAGAGCTAATGTATATTGGCTTCAGGATGAGGATAAGTTATGGAGGAAATAAGAGGGAGTGAGCAAGAAGATTAGAATTATGCATTGGGAAGATACATGGTGATAAGTAACAAGGCTGATAAGAGTATAAATGATACATTTTAAAAAATATTAGTAAAATAAGGGAGAAGAGTAAATGCGATAAAAAGGTAAATGAGAAAAAATGAATAAGGAGGATAATAAATAGTTTTAAATGTACAGTCATATCACACCATTGGATTGTGTTGCTTGAATAATATTATATTGACATGATTAGATTGTATTGGTATGTGATGAATTCTGCGAAGTGTTTTTTTATATATTGTTTGTTATAATTTTATTATAAAGTATATACTGGAGATTACAACTGTATTTCCGAGAGATAATTTATTATTAAAACAAAAGTTCTACTGCTACTATACAATTGAGAAAAAAAAAGGAAACTACGTTTATTTTTTATAACGTTCAGTACTACACGCATTTTATTACAGCGTTATATATTAAACTAATATATATATATATATATATATATATATATATATATATATATATATATTCATATACATATCCATTCATTACTATGGATAAGGTGAATCGACTTCTAAGCTAGTAGATCGATCGATCGATTAATTGATTGATTGTTAGTGATTACGGGAGCGGGAGGTGGCGGTGATCTTCCCCCGCTGGATGGCCAGAACTGGCACCCACCCACCGTCGGCTAACAGGGTTTTTCCCAACGCGGTATCTCCCACGAGCGAGGCACCGCCCCAGCCAGGACAAGTTCTAAGTCCTCGACCGATTTCCCGGCATGTGTGGTAGTGTAGTGCATGTTAGTGTAGGTGTGTGTATAAGGGGTGAGGAGAAAACAAGGAAGAGGAAGGAAAGATAGCGCGCGGTCCGTGGACATTTTGTTAGGGTAGTACTTCTCCAGCATTCGCCTGGTGTTGATCGGAGAAACAACGGAAAACTACCGATGAGAGAAGCCGGCCGCTAGGATTCTCCTCCAGACAGAGACTGAATTCGACCTAGCTGAAAAGCTAGTGTCTAGAAAAACTAGGGCTAACTGTTCATGAAATGTAGTTTGATAAAAATGATCTCCTTAAAAATGATCCTAAGACAGTGTTCAAAAGTTTTGAAATTTGCACTTTCTTTCAAATAAAAACATTTACAACAGATACGGTTCAATGTTTCTATTTCGCGTGATTTTAACTTTATTTTAAATAGCAGGTGTGTATTTTATGCACAGAGATCGATTCTTTTGCCACAATAAGCTGAAAATTAGATTTTTGTTTACTTTTCTGTACTGTTTTTGCGAATTAAAAGAGATTATAATACTTTTCTGTGCTATATTTACGATCTAAAAGAGCTGATAAACTAATATATTCTATTTACTGATTTATTTGTGACTTCATTGTGCGTAAAACAATGTAAATAACAAATTTTAGATGAAACTATAAGATCACAAATGAAATATCCAATAATAGTATATCTCTGATTTACAGACATCCCAAAAAATTATTAAAACTTTTACACTGTTAATCTAAAAATATAGAAATAAAATGACGTGGAAAATCAAGTTTTTAAACTAATAATACAATAGCTAATAAGACATACAATGATAAAAATTAAAAATTTGTTGAAAATATAAAGGAAACAAATCCAATATTATGAGAGAAATTGAAATTCGCTACAATTATTGATGGAGCTTGTTACGGAAAAATATCAACAAAAAATTGTTCAATAGGTGTCATTGCAAAGCTGTGGATCAAGTTTTTTAGCAGATCATGGAACACTTTTTTACTTTATGTCCCGTAAAAATTTATGTAATCTGATTTTTAAAATTTCTAAGATTGTTTCCACAAATTTCTAAGTATGATGTATATCTTACTTAGAAATATGTGGAAACAATCTCAGAAATTCTTCAGCATAAAACGATTCCACCAATTCAGTGTTTTACGTTTAATTCTTTGCCATACATACCAGAGAGTTCTTGCGCAAGAATAATAATACAAAGTTCTTTAATAATGTGCTACAATTATACACCGTTCTACATTTTATACAATGCCATAGACAAGTATAAGATGGTTAATAGGACTTCATACTATTACAAATAGTCACTGTACAGAGAATATTGTGATATCATGCTGGTTTATTTCAGTAGTCAGTAACTCGACAAAAATGTTTATAATTGTATGCGAATAGATTTCAATCCTCTGAATTTCAGTTTTGCAACAGATACAAATACATACATACACACAGATACATTTATTTTCAAAATTTCTTCATTTATTTCTTAAATTTCGTTTCTTAATCGGACACGAAGGAAAAAAAACATGCTAGCCAGTCTTGGATTAACAAGATTTGTCATACCCTTTGCTGAGAATTACAATTTATCACAAACTTCGTTTACTTCATTTCCACGTAAGATTCGTGGCTTATCATAAAATCTTCTAAAATTCGCCTGATTGTAATTGTTGAATTTATACCAGCGCAGACGTAAGCTTCATTTCAATGCAAAATTCTCTGAACGTTCACGGTCACCGCGCAATTTCCATAGCCAATTACACGTTCAGCTTCCAAAAATCCATGAGGAAAACTCATTCTCCTGCCAATGCAAAGAAATAAGTCAACATTTGTTGTCGTGCTTTATTTATCAGCGGAAACCAAGTTGAAGCAAACGCTGAAATTTTCAGCCGGTAAAGAGGCGCAGCAGGGGGGAGTGGAAGGGGGAGGGGGTGCTGAACGGATGTGCGTGGAGGCGTGGGAACGAGCGAAGCGTCCAGTTTATCGAATGCACGCTCCGGTTACCCCCTCCACTTTCATTCTGCTCTTCCCCTCCCCTTCCCATCTCTCTCTCTCTCTCTCTTCCCTCGCCGTCCCGCCCCGCCCCGCTCCGCCCTGCCCCGCCCCGCGCCACCCCGCCACACGCCGCGCATTGTTAATATTTGCGCGCGGACGGGCGGGGGCTTATATTTAATGAAGGGGCCTCTCTCCCCCCCATTCACCCCGCATTCCCCACCCCGCTCCTCCCAGCCCCGCCCCGCCCTGCCTTGCTCGGCTACCGCCGGCCGGGAACGAGACGGGAATCAATCGGCGTAAGGATCATCAATAAGGCATGAGATGGCGATTTGGTATTCATGCGAGGAGCGCGGCGATGACGGCGGCAGCGGAACGCCGCACGGGTCGACGCCGGTATTAAATAATTAATGCGGCACCTCACAGCCCGATTCAATGTCATTAGGCGCCCGTGTGTAGACCGCACGGTTCGTTTTATCTGTTTGCTTTGGTGACGACCGGCCACATGGGCTGCGGGCGGCCGTCACTGTCTCCGCCACGCTTGTTTCCCTCGTTCCATCTCACTATTCTTCTCCTTTCAAGCTCCCTATCACCACCACTATCTGATTCACCTCCGTAACTAGGTACGTTCTCTTAAACGTATGCCTTCACAGTCAAAATACTTGTTTAAAAAAATTCTGCAGGAAAAATCATGATCGCCTTCATTACTCCATTACTACCTTCTCGTAAACATAACAAAATACTTGTTTAAAAAAATTCTGTATCAAAAGTCATGATCTCCTCTATTACTCCATTACAATTACTCTATTACCATTACTCCATTACAACCTTCTCTTAAACGTTTACTTTTACAGTCAAAATACTTGTTTAAAAAATTCTACAGCAAAAATCATGATCGCCTCCATTACTCCATTACTACCTTCTCATGAACAAAAGAAAATATATGTTTAAAAAATCTGTAGCAAAAGTCATGATCTCCTCAGCCTACCCCAGGACTCTCATCTTCTTCTTGGTATTGAAACTAGTTTATAGAGTGTGTGTGTGTGTGTGTGTGTGTGTGTGTGTGTGTGTGTGTGTGTGTGTGTGTGTGTGTGAAGGTACGCTCAGTTGGGCGGCGCGGTCAAGCCCACGTTGACTACGGCGTTGCGGGTGATATGAAGGGAAATGAGAGTGTACCGGTGCGGGGGCGTGACAATGCAGAGGCTGTTCGCTCGGGCGGAAGCGCCCAAGGAGAAGGAAGGGCGGGGCGGGCGGCGCCGGGCCGAGCGAGAGCTGGACCAGCCGGCCGCTCGGAGGGGCGGGGAGCGGCGATGGGGCGGGGGCGGGCAGGACGAACGAGCGCTCGGGAGCGGGTGGGCATACAGCGGCAAATATTGACACTGCCAGGTTGATGACATTGGCATATGAAAAGCAAATGATGTTTGTGCAAACTGAGGCATTGTCTGGACAAAATGCCCGCGTCGGGGTGTGTTACGGCTCTGATTGCGAGGCTCGGCGTTCTCCACCCTTCCCACTCCCCCCCCCCATTCTCTTGCTCGTCCGCACGCCCCCTCTCTCTTGCTTTCCCCGTCGCACCCCGCCCACGCCTTGCCTGCCGCCTCGCCTCTGCCCAGCGCGGTTCCGCAACACATCCGCGAGCTGTCGCTGGCCACAACGTTCCCGTGCCAGGAAGCCGCCCCTCCCTCGGTCTGGCTCCACCCGTCTCACGGATTCCGCCTTGTGGCCTGTTCCTTACCTGCTCACTTGTGCGGACTCGTTCCGCCCCCACGCGATCCACACCAATGCTCTCTCCCCCCCCCACGCTGCCCAATGCCATCCACCACTACCAACATGTTGCCTCCAACGCCGTCCCTACCCAACGCCTCAGCCATACCGCGTCCACTGTTTCTACACCGCCTCGCCCCGCCCTGCCCATGCCCTCGCTAAGCTCGTCATCACCGCGCTACGGCACCACCCTACCCATTGATACCACTCTGCCCACGTGAAACCTCCTCCCGACTGCCAATCCCGCCACACCACTGCCTGGCTCAGCACTATGTCTGCGTCACATTCTACTTCCATTTCTTCCACGCAGTCCCGTAAACTTCCCGCTCAGACCCGCCGAGCTCCGCTCCCGAGCTGTCGCATTCGTCCGGGCGAATCCTCGCTCTCCACCCTCGTGCTGCATGTGTCCTGCCTCGCCATGCGCCATGACCTAGACTACACCTCTCACCCTCCGTCGCCGACCGCTGACCGACGGTAGGTCGGCGCCGAATCCCTCCATCCAGCGGGGGAAGATCACCGCCACCTACCGATGAAAAAACATGTACTACACCTACGGGGCTAATGACCTCGGTAGTTGACGCGCACGGAATCACCAATAACCAACCAATCCACCGCCGTCGCCCCGCCCCCATATTTACCGCGTGCCAACCCCACCACATCCCGTCCCTTCCCTCTAAAGATTTCACTTCCGGCTGATCCTTCTCCGCCCCAATTTCACTTCACGTCAATCCCACTCCATTCTGACCCCTCCCTCACTCCCTTCCAAACCCACCTCCCTCCGATCCCACTTCACACCAATCCCACCCCATCCTGGCCCCTCCCTCTAACGATTTCACATCCCACCCCGCGCCGATCTCATCGTCTACTCTCTCCCATTTCTACACAACCCCACCTTATTTCGACTTCACGCCATACCAATCCTACCGCGTGCCGATTCCATTCCTCTCCGCGTGGATCCCATCCTGTGCTCATCCCACCTCGCACTGCCCCACTCCGACCCCGTCCCGTCCCGACCCTGCCCGTCGTCGATTCCATTCCATGCCGTTCCTACCCAGGGACCGAAAAGGTATTGAATACCGGTATAATACCGGTATTTTTCCATACCTTTTTCAAATACCTTTATTCTTTTATACCGGTAAAATATCTCTATAGGACGTCTATACCGGTATGGACGTCCATAAAGGTTATACCGGTATTATACCGGTATTTTCAATGAAGAAATATAGCTTACCATCCATACATGTTGAAAAAATAGGTTACTTTAGTTAATAATATCTCACAAAATGTTTATTAATCAAATATCATTTCATAATTGTTATTTATTGTTTAAATTATTATATATATATATGAGTTGTTTATATATATATATATATATATATATATATATATATATATATATATATATATATATATATAACAACTGTATTAAATTCTATTCTTATTATTGTAAATGTTTTGTGTTCGGGCGTTTACGTTTTGCATACGTTGTATGTATTGAAAACCTCCCTTAATTTAAACTTCGGAAAAGTTGAAATATGAAATAATAATTATTGATTCCATTGAAGAGAACCTTTTCTTAGTGTCCTTCATCGAGCTATCTCCCATCTGACCTGAGAGATGACCTAAGCCTGTCTTTGTATTTCGCACATGGAGAGGCTGTCAACGTATGCGCCGGCCGTAGGCGTAGGACCGTTTCTTCCCTCCCCGCACCTCCTTCGGCGAACTGAGGAAGCGTTGACACCTTGAGATAATCACGAACGCTCAGGCTTTCAGGTCCAGTTTTGTTATTGTTAAAAAATGATTTCCTTTTACTTCATTTCACAATTAAATCTTAATTATACATTAATAAATAGGGCTAAAATAAAATGTTATTTTCCTAGTTTATATTAAGGGTTTAATATATTTTGACTTTAACTGCAAATGTTGAGAAAATTTGTAATAAAAGTAAATTATTATGTTATTATTACCATTATTTATTATTATTATTATTATTGTTATTATTATTATTACTATTATTATTAGCTATTAACATTGCATGTGTGCAAGGGTTCCCTTCTACGCGGGTAGCTTACATTGTAAAATGCATCTGGAGGAGCCCACTTTGAGAAGACTGTTTCTTCCTTAATAATAAGAAATATATACTAATATTATTAATTAATAAAAAAGAGTTTATTAATATTAACATTTTTACTTTTTAATTAAAATTAACATTTAATTTAAATAAATTTATAAATTAACAAACAAAATAATAAATTAATTTACACAAATTTAATGCAAACATTTAAAATTTAATTAGTATTAATATTTTAAAATATTTTTTTAAAATTAATTAATATTATATAGTACTATTAATAGTTTTTCTTAATGAAATTTCTTAAATATTACATGGATATAAATTAAACATGCTTCAATCATTAATTTTGAATTAAACATAACGCTTCTGTTTCTTCGCCTAAGAATAGTTAATGTCTATTAGCGGTCAATGTCAATTTTTAATATTGTTTTAGTTATAATAACTATATATAATTAATTTATATATATATATATATATATATAATTATTAATTATGGTGCAGAATAAGGAAACTGGGCCAACTGAAAAAATTGTTTTCGGGAATGTTAGTGATACGGTCAAATTTAAGCAAATAATCGTATTTAGTGATAAACACAGTCGTGCAAGAAGGAAGTTTGGTATGCGAGGGAAGACTCATTTATGGATAAGAAGACACGTTTCTCCATTTTTTATCGCTACTAGAAAGGACAAGATTTATACGTAGAAATTCGATAAATTTTCAACACTCTATCACGTGTCGCCAAGCTCTGCGCCCGGACGTGAGGTCCAAGGTCAGCGAACGAGCTCGTGTTGATGTCTGCGAAAGACGGTTGGCTGGTCCCTCCGTCTGACGACAGAACTCGACTTCCCAGTCAAATGCAGACCTCGACCTAGCTGGAATATGTGTCAAAAATCCGCCACCCTCGGGACTCGAACCCTAGGACCTCCCGGTCAGAAACTCTGCCGTGTAAATAGTTGTTTCCTCTGAGCTATCTCAGCGGAAAAAATCACAATGAATTTCCCCCAAATACCTGTATGATTCTACTGAAATACCGGTATTTTCTTATGAAAATACCGGTATTTTGATGAGAGAATACCGGTATAATACCTTTAAATAGAGGTATTTTACCGGTATAGACGTCGGATAAAGGTAAAATACCTCTAAAATACCGGTATTTGACGTCTTATACCGGTATTTTTAAAGGTATTTTGAATAAAGGTATAATAGAGGTAAAGGTATTTGTATACCGGTATAAATACCTTTACCGCTATTATTTCGGTATTCGGTCCCTGTTCCTACCTCCTCCCGACTCCACTACATGCCCTCCCGCCCTTTTGATTGATTGATTTTTTGTGTTTCCGGGCGCGTCAACTGCTTTGGTAATTAGTCTCGTAAGTGTAGTGCGTGTTTTTCTCGGGAGATGGCGGTGATCTTTCCCCGCTGGATGGCGAGATCCGGCGCCGACCTACCGTCGGCTACTGGGGCTTCCCCCTAACCAGGACTCTCCCACCAACGGGTCACCGCCCCAGCCGGGACGAGCTTTAAGCTCCCGACCGGTCTCCCGGAATATGTGGTAGTGTAGTGCATGTTAGTGTATGTGTGTAATGGGACAGGATAGGACAAGGAAGAGGAAAGACAGATCGCGCGCGGTCCGTGGCCCGTTTGGTAGGGTACTACTCCAGCATTCGCCTGGCGTTGATCGGAGAAACCACGGAAAACTACCGATTGGAGCAGCCGGCCGCTAGAATTCTCCTCCAGACAGCGAGTGAATTCGACCTAGCTGAAAAGCTAGTGTCGAAAATCTTGCCGCCGTGGGGAGTGGGAACCTAGGATCTCTTGGTTAGAGGCGCTGCAGTGACATCAGTTGATGCACTGAGCTACCGCTCCCGGTCCCTCCCGCCCTCTTGCCTGCGGTACCTCTTCCGGCGCGTCACTCCGCCGACGGCGGCGCCGCCCCGCCAGGCAATCAGCGTGAAAGGTCGACGGGACGCTGGCGGGGATCACAGGTGACACACCTGCGGAGGGGGCGGGGTCGCCCGTCATTGTAGTCCTTGCGTCGCTGCGTACGCGCGAGATAACGCGGCGGCGTCATACTCCCCGCCTCTTCACCTCCGCCCCGTTCCGTGTTTCGCGCCATCTCTCTCCGTACGGTTCCTCGCGCCCGCGCCCTGAATGCCGTTTTGACCCGAATTCGTAGTGATAGCGGGTAACGTTTACCTTTAAAGGGCTTCTTTTTTTCACTCTTTGCCCCTTCCCAGAGCACTCACCTTTCTCGCGAAAAAAGAGGTGGGTGCCTGGGAATTAAATTTTTCTTCTTTGGCGTCGACGTTCAAAAAAATGTTTGTTTGATATTTTTCCTCGCCGTCTGGTTGTTGCCCTAAATGTATATCTCTTAATACTCTTTTGAGGTAGCGGCTTTAAAAAGAGCTGTTTTGGGGAAGTATGTTAATATAACATCCTCACTCTGGCAGGTGTACTGAGGGTAAATACTAAAGCTGTAATAAGAGAGATGAAATTTGATGACTTTCCATCGGATTCGTGAATGTAGGTTTTAAAAATAACCTCTTAAATAATTTGTTTATAAATCTTCGTCGATCTCGCAATCTTGCAATTCTATTTCTTGAATTAAGAAAATAATAATAATAATAATAATAATAATAATAATAATAATAATAATAATAATAATAATAATAATAATAATAATAATAAACACATACAACCAGTCATTTTTATTTCATAAATTTTTATAATATTCTTTCAGTAATTGTAAATAAATGGTTTTAAAACTCACGGATTTGTAAGATAAATTTGCAAATATAAAAATATCTATTTTTTCGGAATATGCCATAAACCATTGAGACAGAGATATACGTAAATTACAAAATTAAACACCTACAAGAAAAATCTGTCGAAATCTGACTGTTACATTCTGAAAAGAAACTTGCGGAAGTTACATTAGGTGTTCTTCACATTTAAAAATTTCGCTTCTGTCGCTTCGATACCTTACACTTGCGTCCTTGCTTACGCTTGACGTCTTTTGGTATATCCATTACATTTCACATAAAAAATACAAGTAATAAAAACACGACAGCAATTAAGAGTTTATTCTAATAAATACAAGTTATTCTTAAAATTTGGTGTTAATATATTACCATGGCTGTAAAACCTGTTAATACGTTAATAAGAGCCTAAGACATCTACAGTTTACTAACATTTATTTTAAAGAAAAAAATCACAACTTTTAGTTGAACAGAAAGTTAAAATATTTTTGGAACAAAAATTAAAATACTTGTTCATTCGCATTTTAAGCGCTGCGGTATATGCATCGGATTGCGATAAAACTTTGTCAAATTATTGCTTGCACTTGCGCGATGGTTACAGGCATAGTACAATGGGAACGTGCGTAAGTCTGTCACACATAGATGCAAATTGTTGATAATGTTTATGAAATTATTGCGTCTCAAGCGCCCCTGAACAGAAGCTCTACGCAACCCGCCGCACCTTCAAGTATTAAGGGCGTCTTCGCTGCACATTCTGCCCCTGCGATTGTGAAATATCGGCCGGAATTTTTACTTGAAGGTTACGTCGGGCAAGTAAATTAAATTTCTCCACGAGAATGTCATTACAAATGCATGTCCAAACTTGAGGGAGAACGTAACAATAGGGTATTTTACAACCATGTCAAGAGCAGAACATAGAAAAAAATACTCGCGAGAAAGTATTTCATCTATTAACATTTTTACAGATCACAGCGTGAAACGTGATGAACAGTCACTTGATCAGTAGAGTGTAAAGTGTAATACGTTGCAATAGGGAAGTATTATCGGGTCCACTTGTTTAGATTTATTTTTTCACAGCAACCATTTGTATTTAATACATGAATTTTTTAATCAACTCGCTCTTGTATTATCCTATCGCTCTTGTATCCTTCTCTTATATTATTAGCTATAAATAATAAAAAATAAATAATGTATTGAGATGTTAAATTACTACTGATCAAAATATAACATGTTTTCTTATACTTCCTCATTCGCAACCGATCGTTAAATGAAAAAAATCAGAAAAATAAGAAGAGTTAAGTCACATTTCTTATTTTAGTACATTGCAATAAAATCACGTAGTATATAACAGCTCAAGAGTATTTGGACAGACCTTGTCCCTTAAAATGGGAAAATGAGGAGGCGCGCGAATTAGCCGTAGGTACCTCTGATACGCGCGTATATCTGGCCGCGTGACAGTCGTTTCCACCAGATCTTCTCCGGAGTGCGGAGCGGCTCTGCAACCCCGGATTGCGCGGAAGGCGTTGGGGGGCGGGGCGGAGCGGGGAAGGCGGGGAGGGGGGACAGCCTCGCGGGCGGAGGCTCCGGCCACAAACTCCGGGAGCTTACGAGCGCCCGGCGACGCGCTGGCTGTCTGCGAAATTACCCTGCATGCCGAGGGGCACGGGGTTTCTCGCCCTCCCTCGCCCACCCCTCGCCCGCTCCCTCGCCCGCTCCCTCGCCCGCTCCCTCGCCCGCTCCCTCGCCCGCTCCCTCGCCCGCTCCCTCGCCCGCTCCCTCGCCCGCTCCCTCGCCCGCTCCCTCGCCCGCTCCCTCGCCCGCTCCCTCGCCCGCTCCCTCGCCCGCTCCCTCGCCCGCTCCCTCGCCCGCATTCTCGTTCACTTTCTTACTTACTCTCTTCTTACCTTTCATATGACCTTATCTTTGACTCCCTCTTGATGTTAAACTCCCTTGAGTTTTCCTTTCATCATTTAAAATTTCAGTCAAACCTGCCTTACACCGACATCAATGATTCCGGCAAAAATAGGAAGCTAATAGAGGTGGCCACTTAATAAATGTTGTGAGGTTGTTTAAACCATATATTAATTTTAATTTTTCCTTATTGTTTTGGAATGAAGTATGTTCCAGTTTTTATACTTTAAATACCATAAATGACAAAATGGGATTCGGACCAGGATTTTAGGATCATTTTCCTTATCTCGACTAATATCAAAGCACATCTATTCCCTGTTACTCAATCTTAGAAGAAAAACTTACATTCCGTTCTCGCCAAATTAAACAAGGGGCTATACAAACAACAAACTCTGGTAGTAATTTTTTAAAGTAATGAATGCGTTATATCGAAGGAAGATATTAAATGAACAGTAGTGTCCACAGTTATTCCTTTCTTGTCATAAAATAATTGAAAATAAATTGATAAGATTGCTTAATGAAAGTCAATATATGAAATGTGCCAGGTCGATGACTGCTTGTACCCGTGGTCACTATAAAGAGGGAATATTCAAGGTTAATTACAAAACAAGGTGTAAGGCCTTAGCGGGACAGATTTCTTAATTTAGATGAACAGCTGTCTAAGTTTCACTGTAGATCAAAAGTTTGCACCTGTTTCCAAAACCATAATGGGAACCGTATTAGGAAACAAATACATGCCTTTCAAATTGTTGAATATATTTTAGTAGAAATGGAGATATATATGTTCATGAATGCGAATGTCGTACATGGTTACGAGTTTTAATTCTGTGAGATTGATACCCTATTTTGTTTGCTTTGAAAACGTCGTGGACAACTAATTTTTCTTAGACAGATATTTATGTTTAAACATTGTTTTGTGGTTGAGCAATAAAAAATATTTACATTGATGGCCGTTCTAGATGAACACTTTGTGCTATATCAATCTTTATTTTTCATTACATTTTACAAAAATTAGCAAATTTACTGACAAGTCTTAGTTTCCGCCATATAGTAACACATATTGCCTTGGCCAATAAAAACATTGCCCCAAACCATTCCCGAGCTAATCTCTGAAATCATCGAATAAACAAAATAACTGATGTTTACATTTTGCCACCCCTTCTTTCGAGTCACTAGCATTACGTTTCACATTTTGAAGAAAATTTACGCAATAACCAGAATACTTTCTGATAGATCATTCATCTCTACGTTGTTTGTACTATAAAATACAATAACATGAAATAAAATAATGAAAACGGATAGTAATCCTCGCACAGCGTACAAAGTACACATAAATGTTTTCCAACAAAAACAATCGTCTATCAACCGCGATAAACTTCATGCAGCAGAGTTTTTAGCAGGAAGCAGGAGAATATTCTCTATGAGGTAAGTGCATTATTATTATTATTACTCGTACCGTTGTTATTCTACACTTAGGGAGATCTGAAATCTAGGGGCGTACAAAGGTAAGCCAGCTTGAGTGACAAAAGGTTAATAATTGACACAATAAATTGCGACGGTCTATTAAGACGCGCCCAACGTTTACTTTTTATTAGAAAAGAACGCTTAATTTGCTATGCAAAAGCATGGTCAAACAAATGAAGGTAGATTAGTGAAAATTAATAAACCGTAATTATTCACATTATCGGAAGCGAAGATTAAAATAGTCTATGGAGACGGCAACAAATAAAATTATGGTAATTTTCCACGATAAGAACGTGTCAGCAAGTTGTACCGTTCAATAGGAAATAGATTTCGTAATTATATGAAGTATTTAACATTGAGAGAAGACAGTGAGATGTTATAAAAAGATGACGAACAGAAACTCTATTTATTTATTAAATAGAAGGAAACCAGTATTTTTAAAATAAACCACGGACAATGTCATTAATTGGGAACATTTTGTGGAAATTGTGGCAATACCGCGAGGTTTATTGGGTGAGATTAACACAAATAATAGTAGATAAACGAAAGGATAGTGTAATGAACAAGTCGTCCTTTGTTTTTAAAACAACGTGGTATGAAGATATAACTTCTTCAGATTGAGTCGAGCCGAGTTACGAGACGGATCGGTGGTTAAGTCGCGGATGATGGATGTGTGTCGGAATTCAAATATTGGAATGCAGCGGAAAATGGAGGATGTTCTTGTTTACGATTAGTGTGGATTAGTGATATGGATGGTGGAGATAGCGAGGTTGCAGAACTACAGCAAAGGGAAGTGCAAACAAACATTTATTATTCTATTATTTACAGATTATAACAAGGCCAAGAATGTCATTTTATTTTAAGGTATTGAGAGAATATGGCCATGCATGAAATTATGCAGGATTCAATTAATTGTAGTTGTAATAAATTGACAAAGTGCACTTGCTTAATGATGAGAATTTTGACTGGTGAATATAAAGAAAATAGTTTGTAAATATTATTGTTAGGATATTGTGAAAAGTATTTGTATATGTATCTTTGACTGTTATTATTTTTTAATTGAAGAGTTATTACAAGAATTGTTATTACAAGTAGCGAGAAGATTCTCGCCAACTTTTTAGAGAAAAAGAAAATACAGAATACATTCAGAATCAAGTTATTTGGTTTCAACTAGAAAACTTATGAGTTATTATTTCCGACGTTATTATCACCGCAAAACACGGAATAAATTCGAATTAATACCTCTTCCCAAAACAGTAATATTATTATTTTCGATTTCCTGAATAGGAACGATTTGCGTACCCACGACCTCAAAGAAATTTATTTGAATGGTGCTCCGTAACCCATGGGTAAATAACTACGTACAGGTTTATTTATTTGTGTAATTTCAGGAAGGGATATTTTCGAAGGGGCTGCGGGAATATATATTTATGATAGATATAGAGAAACCATGACAGAAGTAAATAATTATTTACATTCAATCATCAATTCAACAGTAAACTATTCAATTTGAATTCTACCTGTAACGCAAAATTGAAATAGTTTTTTAATATACACCCCCAACATTTCTATCTTCACACGATACATTAGACTGCATTTCCATACTTCAACTGGATTATCAACGAATAGAGATAATCGGTCGTGAAAATGATGCAATAAGATCCCAAGTTGAAACATGATCTACCTTCAATGTCTGGAAAATCATTAAAATCGGATAATCCGTCCAATTTATTGATTGAATAATGATTTCGGGCACATCATCTAATAAGGCCATTACATTCGTAGGTGTAGATCATGTTTTGTATCGCGGAAGATGGCGAAGACCTTCTCTCGCTGGCTGGCGAGGTCCGGCGCCAACCTACGTCGGCTTGCGAGGTTTTCGAAACCATGTATTTTCCACCACCGAGGCACCGCCCCAGGCGAGTCAAGCTCTCGACTGGTCTCCCGACGAGTGTGAAAATGTAGTATAAGGGATGTGAATAAGGGATGAGAATAAGAGAAGGAAGAATAAGAAAATTTTACGAGCGGTCTGTGGCCCATTTGTTAGAGTACTACTCCGGCAGCCTGGTGCTGATCAGAGAAACCACGGAAAACTACCGGTCACAGCAGCTGTCCACTAGAATTCTTCTCCTGACAGCGGCAGAATTCGATCAAGCTGTCTAGCTTGTGTCAAACATCTTGCCACAGTCGGAACTCAAACCATACAACTTCCCAATAAAGGGCACTGCAGTGACACCAGTTGATACTCTTAGCCACCTTTGCCGGTTTAATCCGTCCAAGAGGAGTTACCCTTAAAACATTATATTACTTTAATTTTCATTTGTGTAGATAACATGATTTCGGTATAAGCTACGTAATTTGTTGACCGGTGAATTGATTATTCCGTGAACCCCCAAGTGTACCATTTTTCTTGTCTTCGACGATATGTATCCTCGTCCCGCTGTCATAGCAGTGTTTGCGCAAACTGCCGGGTAATTAACCTCAGCACGGCCGACAAAAGAAGGGCGCCGCGAGCGAGCCTCGTGGCGGGGGCTGTTACGAAGACGGCTGTCTGCTGTTCTTGCCTCTGCGGGCTGACGGGAGTGGAGCGGGAGGGGCGAGGTGGTAGGGGAGGGGAGGGGAGGAAGCGGCCCAAGGCGCTGCGGGTACTTTGTTCTGGCTCGGAGTAATCTCAACTTGTGACGTCACATCGCGTTGTGTCGACCCGCTGTGGCCGCCGCCGCCGCCGCCGCCGCCGCCGACTCCGTGAATTAACCACCGCAATCGGTGAGTAATACGTGCCCTTATTCATAATTATAAGGCTACGTACATTATTCGTATTATGCTCTCGGTCCACAACGTAGCAAATTCAATACAATATTTTTATACGAGCCACAATATCTATAAATTCCGAGGAATAGGACATAACTCGTGGCTACAATTTTTGTGACAATACGAGCACGAATGGAAAATGGGAAATATATACATGAAAGGACAAGTTATAATCTAATTGCGCGTACGTCTAACGACATAAATTGCTGTTTATCATATTTATTAAGGTATTTTAAATTACAGTATTGGTTTCACTTGTTAAAATATTTGAGCGTTTACGAGTTCATTCTAAAATCATTACATACTCGTTCTAAATACCCGATTCGGCAGATACGTTGCCGATGACTCGTTGCTACGTGTCTTCGCAGAAACACCCCTCATCTCGCAACTGTTTGGTATGGAAGGGCATTATTCCCAAAAGCTTCTACCGGGAGCGGTGACTCAGTGCATCAACTGATGTCACTGCAGTGCCTCTCACCAGGAGGTGAAAGATTTTAGTTTCGAGTCGCTGGATTTTTGACTCTAGCTTGTGAGCTAAGTCGAATTCAGTCGCTGCCTAGAGGAGAATTCTAGCGGCCAGCTTTTCTGAACGGTAATTATTCCGTGGTTTCTCCAATCAACACCAGGTGAATGCCGGAGCAGTGCCCTAACAAACGGGCCACGAACCGCGCGTGACCTTTCCTTCCTCTTCTTTGTTCTATCCTCCCCCCTCACTGGGAAACAATTGAAGATGACAACACTTTCAGCAACAATTATGACTTTGGTAAGTACCCAATTTATATTTTCAAGTCGCAGCTCGCGCAAGCAATATAATTTCTGTTTCAAGCACTCTCTCTAGTAAGGTGCAACTGCGATGAGACTTTTCTAGTGCGTTATATAATTTACCAAAATAACAATATTGCGATGAAAGTACCAAACAAGTGCTATCAGTAGCTTCAATTTTTACCGCTAAGGCTAAAGAGGAGGCGTTGCTCAAGTGCTTAGAAATGTCTGTGAAAGCAACAAAGAAAACAAAATACTTTCGTCTGACCGCATTAGCTTCTACGGGCCTTAATGTAGCATTAAGTGATAATAATTTATAAGTTAAAAGAAAATGAAAGTATGCAAGGATCTCTAAAATATAGTCTATGACACGTTGTAAAACACATGGTGATTTTAGTTTGTTCGTAGGATGGCGCCTCCTTATCACAGACCTTTTGAACTTGCAAAAAAAGTCACCTTCACCACTCCTGTCATTAATAACTATAATACAATATATAAAAAATTGTCGTTTCCATTTGACAGGCGTTGGTAAAATAAACTTTTGAATTACGGCCATACGGGGTGTATGAAAATAACGCTGGAGTCCTAATTACTTGATGAGATGGTGAGAGACAGCGCGCGAAAATGAAGGCCAAAAAGAGACAAGTGTGTTTTATATTCAATCGTAACTCCCTCGCAGTTCAAAATCTGTCATCACCCTTTCAATTACCATCTTATTATTGGTCGCAGAACGCATACTACGCTGTAGATCGACAGTTGACTCTTTGCTGCATTTGAAAGCCGTCGACCACAGCGCCGTTGTTTGAAGAAACCTTTGTCAAGCTGGCACCCCCCGAAAATGTACGAACATCGCTTCTGCTTCCTGATCTTCATTTTCGAGTACATTGATAACTGATTTCGGGCGCGTAAACTGCTAAGGTCTTTAGTCGGTGTAGTGCATGTTTTATCGCGGGAGCTGGCAGTAATCTTTCCCCGCTGGATGACATGATCTGGCGCCGACCTACGTCGAATTGCGGGGATTTTCTTCAACCAGGTATCACTCAACAGCAGGGCACCGCCCCCAACTGGACCAGCTCTAAAGTTCCCGACTGGTCTCCCGACAAGTGTGGTGGTGTAGTGCACGTTAGTGTAAGTGTGTATGTGTAAGGGGAAAGGATAGGACAAGAAAGAGGAAAGAAACATCGCGCGCGGACCGTGGTCCGTTTGTTAGGGTACTGCTCCATCATTCGCCTGGTATCGATGGGATAAACCACGAAAAACTAGCGATCAGAGCAGCTGGTCACTGAACTCGATTTAGCTGACAAGCTTGTGTCGAAAATTCCACGATCGGAACCCGTACGTACCCGACGGATCCGATACCTATCCTCGACCCGTACGCACCGCGAGATCCGATACCTATCCACTACTCGTACGCACCGCGAGAACCCATACCTATCACTGACCCGTACGCACCGCGAGATCCAATACTTATCCTCGACCCGTACGCACCGCGAGATCTGATACCTATTATCGACCCGTACATACCGCGAGATCCGATACCTAACCACGACCCGTACGCACCGCAAGATCTGCCCGTACGCACCGCGAGATCCGAAACCCATCCACGACGCATACGCACCGCGAGATCCGATACTCAACCACAACCTGTACGCACCGCGAGATCCGCCCATATGCACCGCAAGATCCGATACCCAATCACGACCCGTACACACCGCGAGATCCGCCGCTCCATTTCCGCGGTTCCCGAACTCGGAATCTCACTGTGCCGCCAACGCCTCCGATCACGTCACGTCGCGCCGGGGCCCTGCCGCCCCGCGCTAAATTGTACGAACTGTTGCAGGTTGAATAAACTGTGTTTTATGTGTTGGATCCTGTGTTTCTTTGCTGAAACACTACAGAGAGCAAGTATTATTGCCTGTGTTCCTCTCTGGTCCGGTGCGGGGGTACATATTGTCTTGATAGGGTATACCGTTCTCCAGGTATCTCGCCCCCACCGGGACAGGCTCTAACCACTCGACATGTGTCAATGTTAAGTGCATTATATTATTATTATTGATATTATTATTATTATTATTATTATTATTATTATTATTATTATTATTATTAAGTACATATTATATAAATTATTACATGAGTGTGTGAGTAAGGGATGAGGGTAAGACAAAGAAGAAGGAAATATCGTGTGCTGTCTTTCCTTAAGTATTAAGAATCGGATAAAATTGCAACCTTTCAAACATTCCAGTGTTAAATGCGTCGGTAGCAGATTTGGTTAGATCATTTGTGAGTTATTCAGGATCAATGATGGATTTCCTGACGCTGAAACTTAAGTTTTTTGTTTGTTATTTTAATTTGAATGATCAAAACGACTAGTTTCGTGAGTACCGCAAACTTCTAGCAAATCATAGCTTCTTCCGAGTTTCATTTTTGGGCCTACGAGGGCTCTGGAGAAAGCGGTGGCGGCGATGCCGGGGGCGGTGGCGGTGGCGGTGGCGGTGGCGGTGACTGTGGCGGTGGCGGTGGCGGTGGCGGTGGCGGCAGTGGAGGGGGAAGAGGCGGCGGAGGCGGCGAGGCGGAGCTGACGGTGGCGATGGCGCTGGCGGCGGTGGCGGCGGTGACGACGGTGGTGACGGAGGCGGCAGAGGCGGCGGAGGCGGCGGAGGCGGCGGATGCGGCGGAGGCGGCGGAGGCGGCGGAGGCGGCGGAGGCGGCGGAGGCGGCGGAGGTGGCGGAGGCGGCGGAGGCGGCGGAGGCGGCGGAGGCGGCGGAGGCGGCGGAGGCGGCGGAGGCGGCGGAGGCGGCGGAGGCGGCGGAGGCGGTGGAGGCGGCGGAGGCGGCGGAGGCGGCGGAGGCGGCGGAGGCGGTGGAGGCGGCGGAGGAGGCGGCGGAGGCGGAGGCGGCGGAGGCGGCGGAGGCGGCGGAGGCGGCGGAGGCGGCGGAGGCGGGGGGCGGCGGAGGCGGCGGAGGCGGCGGAGGCGGCGGAGGCGGTGGAGGCGGCGGAGGCGGCGGAGGCGGCGGAGGCGGCGGAGGCGGTGGAGGCGGCGGAGGAGACGGAGGCGGCGGAGGCGGCGGAGGCGGAGGAGGAGGTGGAGGCGGCGGAGGCGGCGGAGGCGGCGGCGGAGGCGCCCTGTCGCCGTGAATCCCTCCTGGGACTTTGTTTGCGGATGATCCGCGCTTTGCTTCGCTTTGGCGCCGGGCGCGCCTTGTTGCTGCGAAGCGTAAAGAGGAGCTGCTCTTACGGTGGCGCCGCCAAGTGGAGGCGTCGTCCAAACTTTGAATGGACGCGCGCGGTTACACGCAGAGTGTTTGTTCCTTTGCTTTCCCCTCCTCCCTCCCCTTCCCACTCAACCCTCCCCTCTTGCCAAGCCCTGTGGCGCACTCCGCGGCTGTGTCGGGGAACAAGAGGCTTCGTGCACCAACGCGCGCGATTGTTGCAGTAAACGCAATGCTGCTGCTGCTGCTGCTGCTGCAGTCTGGGAATTGACGTAGTGAGTCATTTTCTAATGGGCATGTTTTAGTCAGTTTTTGCTATTTGAAGTAAAGCGGAGTTTCTGAGGTATTTGTGTCCAAACCAATGTATTCGACTAGGAAGAGAAGTTAATTGTATCAGATTTGTGTAAATGCAAGTTATTTCATTTACATCATCGCCGGCCTCGCCCCACTTCGCTCCGAGTCATTCTGCTCCTTCCGACACCACTCAGTCGTTTGGTTCGACATGCCCCACCCCTCTTTGCACCAACGCCCCCCCCCCCACACACACTCACCTTTTACCTGCCTGCTGTGTTCTGCCAGCAAACTCCCTCCGCCCAGCTCCTCCCTGATCTTTACCGCCTCCACCCACCTTCGCGTCCAGTCGCTCACCTCTACCGCAATCCGCATTGCTTCAATGCATTGCAGAATTCATTAATTAAAAAATATAGGCTTCGGTCCGAAAGGTCGCGGGTTCGAGTTCCGCCTTGGGCATGATTGTTTGTCTCTTGACTTTGTATGTGTTGTCGCCGAGAGCCTCGCGTTCTGCTGACCCCATATCAGAGGAGCCCACAAGTGTGTTGGTCTAGTGTGTGGTCGAATATGCGTCCCATAAAAGCCCTAGTATATATATATATATATATATATATATATATATATATATATATATATATATATATATTTCTTAGAAGATATCCTTGCATCCCTCATAATATTAGCATTTCACTTTTCTATTTTCAGTACTTTTGATTTCATTCTTTCAATTAATTTCCGTTCTTCCCTGGTAATATAATTAAACGAGGGGATAGTGTAATAAAATAATGACTAGGGTAGCCATATATATTCTAGGAAAAGATAAACGTAAAATTACCCAGATTAATAAAATCATTATAAAAGGAGAATTCGAAAATCAAATGCTTGGTACACTGCTGCACAAGACGGAGGAACAAAGGTGTGTCGCAGTCACGGCTTCGCAACTCACTGGAAGGGCTGCACTCGGTACAAGGGAGTGGTTTAACAATGGAATGGCATTCGGTAGAGACTGGAATTGTTCGGAGGTTTCTTTCAAATAAAGACCTAGAAGAACAATCTATTTCTATTGCGTTTATACATAGCTTTGTATCAAACAATTAATGTAAATATTGGAGTTGTATGTATGTACATAAGCACAAATAATTTCGCGGAGTGAAATAGAGCTTTACATAATCTCATGTAGCACATAGAAAACGTTGTAAAATAATTTCATATTTTTGTAATGATAGGAACTTCTAATTACTGAGAAAATTACTGACACCCTCTCCAAACTTATTTTTCAACAAACTAATGACAGATTCTTCAGTATTTTCTGAATTTCAAAAAAGTTTGTTGTTGTTATGTTCATTCAAATGTACTATATGTTCAGTTATCATGTTTTCAAATGAAACAACTAGAGGTCTTACAAAAACAGATAAATTCGTAAAATATTAAGTTATCGTTTTATAATATTATAATGTCACACTTTTTACCATTCTGACACTCCAAATATCTCTTTATCTCGCGATTCTAAGTTTATTAAGGTATTCAGTGTATTCACGAACATAATCGACGAATATTTTTGCCTTAAAAGGTACTGCACAAATAGTATGCGAGAAAGTAAACAAATTAAAAGTTAACAAATAATATGATCCACTGGTGGCGGCGGGGGCGGTAGCGGTGACGGATTTCACTACAGCGCGTTGTTATCGGCATGGTGTTGTTAAAGCAACAATAGACGATTATTTGGGCATATACTTTTCACAAAGCAGTAACATTGATAGCGCTGGCAAGCAAATGCAAATAGCTCGAAAAGGTATATTTTAATAATTATTAAATACAATAGTATTTTAACACGAATTATACGTTACTCCTTGAACATGTAATGCTAAAAGCTTTATACGTTTTCATACTTAATTCTCATTAAAACTCGAAGAACAAATGCTCATTTCCATCTGTATTCAGAATTCAACATGTATATGAGTTATTTAGGGGGGATTTAAGAAAATGTTCATAGAATACATTTTTCCCATAGTACTTCATGTTAAACAATCAGAAAAAGTCAAAAGAATTTCAAACTGGCAGATCGTCTGAAACGCACAAACTGGAAATTCAAATATGCGATTTTAAAAATTTGTAAATTTACGCTAAACTACTGACATTTTAAACAATTGTGTGTGTGTGTATGTGATATTTTTAAAGAAGATTTTTAGATTGAAAGATCCCTTTTAAAGGTTTTTAGAACAAATTTCATGTTACCAAATAAATTATTATCAATATTGCACTTTTGCACTGTTAATTTTTTATTATGCAATATTCAAAAATGAAATGCGCCAAAATGGGACCAGCATAGTTTTCTTTGGCATACTTTGCGAAATTAAAGGAAAAATTAAAGAAACCAATTGGAGCCATTTTTCAGAAAATAATTCTTAAAACTTCTTTTAAATGCGTCTACGTTCGACCCAAAATTTCAAAAAAACTGTTCTTGATTTCAAAAAATCGAACATGACCTTATTTGAAAATATGTTTCTTTCATTTAGAAAACCCTTTTTATGGGAAGACACCGAAGAAAGCTTCAATTTTTGTACTTTTCGAAAAACCACGGATTTCAACGAAAATGTGAACTGCACCATTCTTTTAAGCATCTTTTCAGCTATCCGACAACAACATTTAAAGGAAAATTTGCTGTTGTTTTCTTTGGACATCTTGAAAATGTTCCAGGGGATTCATGTAAAGTACCCCTTCCCAAAACCAAATTAAAACATTGGTTTCAAATTTAAGACGCCGCGACATCAGCAAGATCAATTGGGGAATATCATTTCTGGTGTAAATCGTGCTTACGGTTTAGCCTATAGAATTGTTGAAAAATTGAAATTATTGAAGGCGTTGTCATTGTCAACAATATTATTTATTTTAGAAATAGCAGCTTTCGATGGCTTAGCCATCATCATCAGTTTTCTGCTGTCTGGGAGCCACAAAAACGACTATGATGATGGCTAAGCCATCGAAACTGATGATGATGGCTAAGCCATCGAAAGCTGCTATTTCTAAAATAAATAATATTGTTGACAATGACAACGCCTTCAATAATTTCAATTATGTGAATGTCAACTACAACTCACCACTGAACCAATACTATAGAATTGTTAACAGACGGACGGACGGTCCCTAATGCGCTCCTGAAGACGCTGCGTCGCGTCCTAACCCCAGATGCCAACGTTTCGGACACCAATCTACGATCTTCCTCAGCGCGAAATTTCGGAGAGCGAAACCAACGGCGACCTTCCTCAGGGCGAAATACGCTCTGAGGAAGGACACAATACCACACGAAACGTTGACACCTGTGCCTATGAAGCGGTGTCTCGCGGTCAGCCATGTAGCCACTCAGTCTGGCTGCGGAAGCCTACGCTCTGTCGGACGGTCGGACAGCCAGACAGACGTTTTGTCGTCAATCAATTTTTCGGTAGAATAGACCCACAAAACGTGAATTATGACTGCACAAGGAGTTAAAGGAGTAATTTTCGGTATGTAGAGATAATATTCGTCCACTTTTTTGTTACCAGTGCCCGGCAATAAGAAATGTTGCCGTATTTTTCCCAGCATTACAATACTTTCTCTATACTGCCTAGGCAGTCGCGAGAAAGCAAGAAGGACCGTCATCTCCAGCCGGTATTAACGCGATAAATTTCTCAGATATCGAGTACACTTTAACCTCTCCAAAATATCTATCAAGTACAAAATAAGCCACTATCAAGGGGTTTATTTTAGATTTTTAAAGATTTTCCAGGTCTCTGCTTTTTCTTAAAAAGCTGAGGATGGAAGACGGTTTCCTTTAAAAATCCAACCTTTCAGCATTGTGTACTAGGTTTAAAGAAAAGGTTTATGTTTTAGTCTTGAAATGGAATGTATTAATAACATTTTAGGGCTCTTGTAAAGTATGCTTTTGGCGACTCTGATTTGTATCTAAATAAGTTTGGCTAAATACTTAATATTAATCATTCGACTTTCACAAATTTTTGGGATTATATCATAAGACTTTTTACTATTTTTTATCTATTTTATCAGAATTTTGTATTTAAATAATTCAGTACAACATAAGGAGATGCATGAATTGCTGTCCAAACAATGAAATATTACAAAATGTACTTCCACAATCAGTAAAAAAATAGTTTTCGTCTGTTGTCAGTGAGTAATCGAGTCATCTACAATTAGAATGGTTTTTAATTTGTCAGAAAGAAGCAGTTATAAAAATAAAATATGAAGTTTTTAACAATATCGACGAAATGTAAAAATTAGAACATGGAATTTAAATTACATCACCAAAACTGAGCTGAGAACAAAAGTCGCAATAATACAGACCCGCACACGTAATATTTCAAGCCCAGGTTGTAACTCTATTCAACAAAATTCATTAGAAAAATATTTACTCGCGTCGCATATTTTAGGCTAGGTGTTTACTTGGCTCTGACGGGAACGACACGTGCTCCGGCGCGGCGCAGCGGCGGGGGCGAGGTGGGGGACTGATTGACGGGCGAAGGCGCTGAAAGGCCCCGCGGGGAGCCGCGACACGCAATGGGCCGAAAGGCGCGCCCCCAAATAATAAATAAATAAATAAATAAATAAATAAATAAATAAATAAATAAATAAATAAATAAATAAATAAATAAATAAATAAATAAATAAATAAATAAATTAAATAAATAAATAAATAAATAAATAAATAAATAAATAAATAAATAAATAAATAAATAAATAAATAAATAAATAAATAAATAAATAAATAAATAAATAAATAAATAAATAAATAAATAAATAAATAAATAAATAAATTTAAAAATAATAAATAAATAAATAATATAAATATTTTCCCTTTTTCGTATTTTCAGCTTATCCTTGCCATATAATCTCTTTTCCACGGATTTTATTAGGTAAAGTGTCCATCTCAAGTGAGTTCCAGAGGAGGAGAAGAAGAAGAACAAAAGAAAAAGAAGGTGAGCAAGGAGAAGATAACTAAGAAGTAGGAGAGGAGCTAAAAAGAAGTAGAAAAAGTAAAGATGTAGAAGGAACAGAAAAAATACGAAACAGATGAAGTAAAATAAAGATGAGGAAAGGAAGGAACGGAGAGAAAAGAACAGAACCAACGAATATGCAGGAAAAAGAGCTTTTGACAGCATAACTCTGCGTGGATTTAACGATTAACAAATAGTCCTACACCTAATTTCTCCCTTACACGACCTTGACTGCTAGTTCTGCAATACATTTCTTAGTATTGGATTAAAGTTTATATTCATTTTATCATATTACGAAACAATTAAAAATTTGATTGTTTAATTGTTGTTCCTGTTCTATGACTCGACAGCTCGCCGGTCACTGGTGACCCAGCCTCTCAGCCATGGGATAAGGGGTTCGTGTGGTTAGCATGAAGCCGTATATTCTTATATACGGTGTATAAGTATTCATAACCTTAGGGTGGGGTTTCTCATCGCCACACAACAATAGATACTGGGACATTGGTAATGAAATCGCACAGGTATAATTTGCCTCAGCCGGTAATCGAACCCGATGTTGCGCCGTGGAAAGGGAGCACGCTAACCAACGAGCCACCGAAGGGATCGATTGTTTAATTACAATAATTAAAATGGATAAAGTGAATAAAAACCGTGGGTAAAAATGGCGTCTCAAAATACTTAAAACTTACGTAGTCCTTTGAGAGAGAAAGCGTATATATGTGAATCGCATGTAAAAGTCTTTCACTATATTCTCCAAAATTACAAAAGACAGATTTTTGCGCGCGCTGTGCACGACTGGGCCCACTGCACGCCGCCGTAAAACAATCTCCGCGCGCCAGGCGAAAGAAGTATCCGCTTCGTCTTGGCGTGTCGGCGGTGGATGTGCCCCGCGGTGTAAATTGCGTTAAACGTGACAAATCTGGCGTTTAATTTATTAGCAGCCGCTAAGCAGGACGGATGGGGCCGGTGGGTCGGGCGGGGTGGGGCGGGGAGGGGCGGGGCCGCGGAGGCTGGTGGGTATGGGCGTGGGTTTAGGCGAAGGGTTGTGACCCGCTTGGCCCAAGCAGATCCGCTCAGAGCTATCTTCTCCTATCGCACGTGTCCCTGCCACAGCAGTGAGTAGCAATCGTAGCCATGCAACGGAGAGCACTGGTTTCGTAACATGGTTCAATGACACACTCACAGAGAAACTAATTTGGTGGTGGTTTTTATTACAGCTTCTACAATTAGCTATGCCGTTGCTTGGGTCATTCTCTTCTTTTCTCAAAACATCCTCACTTCTCTCTTCCCTAGTCTTTCCCTCCACTGTCTCTTTATTTTGTGATTCAAGTGAAACTGTTCACATTATGCAACTGTATGTAAAATAAGCAACCACTCATCAGGTGTAATAAACATTTTCAAACTTCCAATACCATGCATAAGAATATTCATTAATTAATTCCTTTACACATTACACTTACACAAAATACCTTATGAGCGCACGTAGACAGTTACAGTTCTCGGTTCACTTGATTGATATTTTGGTTTTATTATTGGGTGGGTTACCATAGGTCGTCATGGTCAGCAAACTTGCTTTCAATGACATGACCCCGGGTTCGATATCCGGCCGAGCAGATATAAGTGTACGCTTTCCGTGCAAAGTCCCAGTTATGTTGCTGACTGAAGATGAGAAAGCTCATTTCTCAGGTTGAGAAACCAGAATAGGGCGTAGGGATGTCTGTGAGCTAACCACACCCCTAACCCATTCTTGGTCGTAATGCTGGGACACCGTTGGTAGGCCTTGGTTCCGTAAGAGGCTGTTGTGCCAGTAGAGACTGACAGGCTGCCATAGGCTGCGTACCTCCATAAAATTTTTGAATTTTTTTTTCGCGTACTACTCACGTAGTATAGAGTATGCAATGCAATAGTGCCGCAATAAATGCCGATTTATTGTGTGTAAAAAAAAGCCCATTTGGTGGCAACATTTGGAATCACAACACTTCTACGTTTGATTCCTCAAAAAATATTCCTGACAAATTTGAGAGAAATCACTTCAGTGATACATTTTTTTGTTGTGACACATACCATCGTAAACAATTTCACTTTTATATAATAGATATACATTCAGAATAACTGCCGACCAAGTGGACGGATCTTAGACGTTCAACTGTATCTAATCTTCACTTTTCATGGAAAGGAAAACTTAGTTTTCTTCGTACGGCCAAAGGCTAAACGCCAAGTTTCAAATTCAATGAATTGGTATCAGAACAACGGCTCTGGGTCGAATCTGGGCTGTCCGGAGCAGTTGCTTTGGCGTTTGTAGGCACTTTCGAGAGGCGGCATGTAACTTGCTCAGCGGAAACCTAAGCCGGGCTAACCCTTCCTACTCAATGCAGGTCATGGTTAGGGGGAAACCCCGCAAGCCGATGGTACGTCGGCGCCGGATCTCGCCATCCAGCGGGGGCAGATAACCGCCATCTCCCGAGAAATAAAACGTGCACTACACTAACGGGACTAATGACCACAGTAGTTGACGCGCCCGGAAACACGAAAAAATCAATCAATTAATCAATGCAGGTCATAATTAAAAACGTTCCGCAATTTCAAATTCATTAAAAGCCTGTTTGGAAGATGTTTTACTTTTTATTTAGTTAAAAACCTTTTCGAGGAACGCTTATGCCGCTGAAGTTAAATCATCTTGTGTACCTCTGAAGGGTGCACTGAAGCGACCACTGAAGGGATAAGCGGCTAGCACTGTACGACTCCCGCCTACGGTTAGTCACACCTTCGTTTCGCTCAGCCCCGAGTTGTGGCGTTTCACCCTCCCCCCCCCAGCGCCTCCGAAGCGACCACGACCGCCGGCACCTCTCCCGGAGACCGCAGCCCCCGTGATCAATTCCAGCGGGGTGCGGGGCGGGGAGCGACTTCCGCTTGGTGTCGAGAAACGGTTCGCCGCCCTGCGGTGACGAGAGAGCCAATGGGAGGCGGGGAGACCGAGCGGATGGAGAGGAGATGTGAAGAGAAGACGAAGGGTCATCGCGGGGAGTCAGAGGGGAGGGGATGCGGAGGGGTGGTGAATGGTGAGAGGGTTCTGGAGGGTGAAGGCGTTGTGGTGGTGGAGGGGAGGGGGAAGGGGATGTTGATAGGGGGTGTGAGGCGGCGATGGGAAAGGGAGGGAATGCGGTTGGGAGTGGGATGTAGGGTAAGTCGAAAGCGAGACGAGGAGGGGGTGGGAAGGGGGTGCGCCGAGGTGGTGAATGCTGAGAGGGCTCTGGAGAGGGAAGGCGATGTGGCGGTAACAGGGGAAGGGGATGCTGATAGGAGGTGAGAAGCGGCGATGGGAAGGGGAGGGAATGCGGTCGGGAGTGGGGTGCCGGCTAAGTGGAAGCAAGACGGGGAGGGGGTGGGGAGGGGACGCTGCGACGTGGTGAATGCTGGAAGGGCTGGGGAGGGGGAAGGCGGTGTGGAGTTGGAGGGCATTGGCAGATGCTGATGGGAGTTGCGGGTCGCTGATGGGGAGGGAGTGTGGTGGAGGGCAAGGGGGTGGGGGCGGGAGGGGGAGGGGGGAGGAAGCGACTTGGTGACGAGCGACAGGACCAGCGTCCGGTAGTGGCGCGAGTGACGGAAAGGCGCAGGGGAGGAACGCGGTAGGATCAAGGAACGGGCGAGGGCAAATGGAAGCGAAGTAGAAAGGAAGGGGAAAGAGAGCAGGGAGAGAAGGGAAGTAGGGTGGGAGGGATGGGAGGGGCGAGGAAAAGTAGGGACGAGGTGGAGCGTGACGGGGGAGGGGAGGGGAGGGGCGATGGAGCTGACTTGTCTCTTGCTGTCGAGCGACCGCTCCGACTCTGCGGTGCACCACAGGGGAAGGAGAGGTAGCGGAAATGGGCGAGTCTACAAGAGGTGGTGGTGTGAAGGATGAGAAGATTACAAGGTAAGGAGGTCACCAGGTGAGGATGGATGTCACAGTGTTGGAAGGTGCAAAAAGTAGATTAGTAAGAACAAAGTGGGAGATAATTCCAACAAAACGTTGAACTAGTTGTGATTGCAATATTGAGAAAACATTTTGTGCCAGTATGATTAAAATGTAAATGTAGTTGCTAAAATTCGAACATTTCTTTAACCCTGCAATTTCTGATAGCTTTTTGGAGCATTTACAAATTGAAAATTGTAGAAGATTGAATATTAACATCGGCATAATAATGAGGCTCCTAACTTCATATTCCAAGAGGACTACATTGAGATGGAAATTCGATTGAGTGGATGGCGATGACGGAATAAAATATGCGCCTATAGTAGATTCGAGATTCGTACGTAATAGTTTTTCGAATACGATAACCGTGAAACTGGAATCGAACATTTTTTCATTGATAAAAAATGAAGAAGTCTAAAAAAATAGTCAAATATAAATACGTAAACGAGATCTAAAAATATCATGAAATTTATTCTCGTCCTAAAAAATCTACAAAAGGCATATTGAAAATGATTTTCTTCTAGCTTCCTCAAACTTGATAAGTGGTCTTAAGATTATTTCTTTCACAATGTATGTTTTATATTTAACAAAGGTTTTCTACATAAACGTTATAAATGTAAGCAATTATAATTTTGTGCGTGGCCTTTGTACTACAGAGTATATATTTAGTTACTAGTTGCCCTATAAGAGCATTAAAGAAATTAATTTTCAGGAAACTTGGTTTTGACACAATCGATCGCGCGACCTCTTTAAAAAATTCTACCTGTTCACATGTTTTGCTTTTCTGTGGTTTTAACGTAGCAATATTAAAATAACATGAGAGTTGGTCTACCTTCTCAAACTATCTATAAAAGTCAGTAATATTTTTAGGAACTAGCGGATTATTGTCTGTGAACACATTTCAATTTATTTAAAGAAAGTGAAAAAACTGAAATTATACATTTTTGGTAATTATTGAGTTTTAAACTGTGAATTCTTAGGCACTGAACACCGTAAAAATTATTTACGGTGTTGACACTTGTATTAACATTTGTATTGACACTAAGTATTGACACTTAAAATTCTATGATAGGCATTTAAATGTCAGGAACATAAAATTATAAGTTACATATTTAAATAAACACAAAATTTATTATTCTCAACTGAAAATATAGCAAGAAAATATTTGCTGAACGGGAATATCATTAATGACTAATATATGATCGTGACAATGAATTGTGAAATTGCAATCGTGAAATTGAATATTGCTCCAAATTTATTAGATTTATTAGAGATTTATTATTATTTATTTATTAGTTTATTAGACAAAATATGCTTAAAATTGTCTTAAGAGCTTACTTTCCAATTTACGACGTTTCCTGCCAGAACACCATACATATAATATGATTCATCACAATGTAAGTTAAATATAAACGAATATAGTATGAATTACATAGATAAACCTTATCAACAATGGAGAATCAAAAGGAACTATATGAAAATTTATAAATAGTAAGAATGTTAGGGAAGAGCAGTGTGCCTAATAGATGAGAAAAGTGAAATTTGTGGCGATTATAATAGCAAATGGACATCTGAGAAATTTCCGTGAGTATTAGTCGAATTTCGTAAAAGAACGCTAGAATCGACAGTTCATGGAATAACTAGATAAGATTCTTAGATGGGATTAGCCTATCAGAAATGAGAAGGCGTGCGAGGAAGCTGAGAGTCAACGCAGAAAAAATTAGACACGAAAATGTGTACAGTATTGCGCATCTTATGGGACAGAAGAATACCGAGTTTCATGAACAAGAAGACAGAAGGGATTCCGGCGCGGTGTTAATCGGATGGTAGGAGGTACTCCGAAGTGGAATAAATTAGTTGGATGGTTGACACTACATATGTCGTAAATTGGAAAAGGATAAATCTTGTGTGGTGAAGAAGATACCATGACGTAATTGGGCGACGCAAAAATGGAAGTTACAAATATACGTGAAAGTCTGCGGTCACGAGTAGACACGATTCATAACAGGAAAGTGATTAAAAGGTGACGTATTAACATTATTGTAACAAGACCAAGTCTTGTTGTAGATTTCAGTAATTTTTCAATTAGGATAGTAAAGGGGTAATGGCCATTCATATAAGGGAGGAGTAAAGGGGAATATTGAAATATTTAACAGGATTATAATTGTTATTGTTGTACTGTGATTGTTATGAAAAGGGCTAAGTATGTTTTTGTTGTCAGGACCAGAAGAGTAATAGATTATAATGTTTAATTGATTTAGAAAATCAGGTATTATTATTAATGGTAATAAATAAATAGATATTTCTTTCGTAAATTTTCTTAACGCGAACCCGTGCGAACGATCATATCAACCCACAAAAACAAATTTCTCAAGACGGATAGGCCTCGGCGTACCAACAGCTTTAAGTACATAGAGTTAAAGTAAATAAACAGAATGTCTAAGAAAAATAGTTAGGTTTTTGATGGTTAATAGTAATTTTATAAATATACAATTTATATTTTAACGTTCTCAAATTCAAAAAGATTTAGTTTATTCTAGATAACTAATACTTTGATTCTATATTTTCTATCTCCAAACTTCAGATAATCAAAATCACAAAACAAATCAATATCGTTAACCAAACAAAGCCGTTAAATTCTGAGTGACGGACTCCAAAAGTTATTATTTTTCCATTGTAATTCACTTCCTTAGAAGTCAAAAAACGCCGAACAAGCACAATACACAAATAAAAAAAGATAAAAAAAATAACCATTTTATTGATATACGACATGTAGTATCTCGAAGAATTTAATTTTAACTTTAAATATTTTAAAAGAAAGAGAAAGAGTAGAAATATAAATAGAAGAGAATGAAAACATGGAAGTACAATGCTTTCGAAGAATCAGAGAAGTGTAGAGAATCGACTTGTGGAGATCACATTTCGTCGGGAGCAAAGCCATCCGGCAGAACAAGATGTCCGTGAGGTTGACTCGACGGTTTCTAGAAAGGCGGTGGCACAAAGCGACCGCAGAAGTTTCCAGGAAAGAGGCGCGTGGCCGTGCTGTAACGAAGAAGGACTGACAGGGTGAAATGAACGAGCAGGGAGGATCTGGGCGGCGGTGATACGAGGTCTCACCGGTCCCACCCTGTACCACCTCATCTCCCCTCGCCACGCTCTCCCTTCCTTCCTTCCTTCCGCACCTTTCCTATTCTACGGCTCGCGTACCACCCAGCCGTCACATGTTTCTATTCGCTCCTCTACCCGACTCGCCCCTCACGCTCATTCCCGCCACGCTCCCTCCGCCACGCTCCTCCCCGCAACGCTCCTCTCCGCCACTCTCCCACCGCCACGCCCCTCCCCGCCACGCTCCTCCCCGCCACGCTCCTCCCAGCCACGCTCCTCCCCACCACGCTCTTCCCCGCCACGCTCCTTCCCGACACGCTCCTATCCGTCACGCCCATCTCCGCCACGCTCCTCCCCAAGACGCTCCTTTGCGACACGCTCTTCGCCGCCACACTCCTTGCCGCCACGCTCCTCGCCGCCACGCTCCTCCCCGCCACGCTCCTCCCCGCCACGCTCCTCCCCACCACTCTCCCTCGCCACGCTCCTCCCCGCCACGCTCCCCTCTCTCGCTCCTCCCCGCCATGCCGAAATGGTCTCGCGGCTGCGTCTGTCACCCGCCTCACGCACGTACTTGTTCGCTGTCGCTGACGCCCGAGCCGCCCCGGCTCGCCCTGCCACAGCGCGCCGATTCTCACCACCTGCTACCGCTCGGCCCTTTCCTGCGAGGCCCTGGCCTGACCCTCTGGCCCTCGACCCCGACTCAGCCTGTCCTCCTGCATCGAGCTCCCGCCTCCTCCGCCATACTCCTTTTCTGTACCTCTCCTTCCACTTCGCCCCTCCACATGCTGACGCCGTATCTCTCAAACATTTCCTGGCTCTACGAATCCCCGCCTCGTGCTTCACCGTTCTTCTCCTCCCCACCCGAACAAAATTTAATCGAACTGCTATTCGCTACTTTGCATCGCCCCATGCGTATTCCGTCGCATTTCTCACAGTGCCACGATGTGAGGCCACTTACTGCCACGCCGCTCCCTGCCCGCCGCTCCTCGCCACGCCGCTCCCCGCCCCGCCGCTCCCCGTCACGCCACTCCCCGTCACGCGTTCCCCGCCCCGCCGCCCCGCCACGCCGCTCCCCGTCACGCCGCTCCCCGCCACGCCTCTTTTCAATACTTATCCCTGCCATGCCTATCCCCGCTGTGATCATTCTCATGCCCCCCATGCCCATGCCTGCCACGCGTGGGTCCCGTATGTCGCTACTTAACATTTCGCACCCGCCACGCCGCTCCCCGCTACGTCGCTCGCCACCACGCTATCGCCTCGACAGCGAATCTACATGTTACCACCACAGAATTTCTACTCACCTACTCATCTCTCCATCACCTCTCTCTATCCCGAAAATATCTTCAAATAGCTCTCATTCGCCTGTCCCCTCCCTTTTCCCTCACCACCCCGCATACACTACGAATCTCCGCGTGCGATTCAGCTCACCCTTGTCTGCATGACCTGTCACCGCCCTGTTTCTTTCCCGCTCATCCGTCGCCATTTCTCTCCCTACATCTTTCGATGTCACCCAGTTTCCACCACACCGCCCCGCCACGCCCCGCCACGCCCCGCCACGCCCCGCCACGCTCCGCCACGCACCGCCACGCACCGCCACGCACCGCCACGCACCGCCACGCACCGCCACGCACCGCTCCGCCACGCCACGCACCGCCACGCACCGCCACGCACCGCCCCTCCCCGCCACGATACGCCACGCCACGCCACGCCACGCCCTGTTCAGCCTCGCAATACCCCGCCCAGCCACTTCCCCGTCACTTCTCCACCCCGCTTTGCCTCCCCACCACGCTCCGCGACGCCACGCCCCGCCACGAACCGCCCCGCCCCTCCCTGCCACGCCCCGCGGATGGCGTTGCTTCTCGCTGCATGTCGCCCCCAGCGTTCGCCCGCCCTCTCGCGAACGACCAGCGCCGGGAACGCGTCCAAGTGTCGACGCGTCCGCGACACGTCCGCTACCTGCGGCGAACGCGCGAACACGCCCGGCCGCGTCCTCGCTCGCGACGCGATGCGCGTCCTGCGGGCGGCAGCTTCATCTCCACACACACACACACCTCGCCGCAACCTCCACCGCCGCGCTGGAGCCAACACGGACGAGGTCACGATCAGATCGCCGGATCTACGACCCTTCCCGTGTTAACTCTTCAGTGGACGCGGTGGAAATCCTTATGTGAACTTCTCGCCACAGTTAAGAGTTCACTGACAAGAACATAATGCGTTTGAGTGTAAACTATTATATCGTTTTCACTTACCGAAAGCAATGTTTGAGACATAATAACTATCAAAAAGGCGGTATCGGGAAATATTTGAAATGAATTAAGAGAAAGTAAAACATACTTTCTCAGATCCATCATGTATACAAAATGGAAATGTAAACATACGAGATAATTTATTATTATTTGGAATATTTGTGATTGAATTTAATTGGCAATTAACCTCTTCTTAGTAAGAAGATGGTGATGAGAGTCAATGTTAAAGCGTAACATGCAGATGTTGGCAACGTTGCACAATTGTTCAAGACAGATCTGGTTTATTGTTACAGGAGTCTCATAATCGGAATTAGTGAAATAAAACAATAATGTTTACTTAAAAAACAGCAATAATGTTTCTAACTAAAGTACTACTCTCAACTAAAATCATAATAAGGAATCATGAATTGTATTTAACAACTTTTTCTGAACCTGATAAATAAGTCTGAGCCAGTCGGTTCTTGGGAATGTGAGAGTCAAAATTAGCTCGTAGCATTGTGTGCTCATGCAATTGCAATTAATTATTGCGATTAAATATTCACCTTATCTTAAAAATCCAATCAACTCAACTGGAGATAACAGAATGATTGTCAGTTTTTTTATATTTTTCAGATTCAAACCGTCAATGCTACATAGGTACTTTTATCTTTGGGCAATTATTTCTTCATAGAATTTATTAACATGGTATTTAAAAGAACTAATTTCTGACATTTTTATTACTCATATTATTCTAGTCATCATTGTTTTCTTACCACAGTTGTGGGGGTTTCTCCCTTGAACGTCACTTTCAATGATATTTTGTGACACCTACAGCAAAACGGTCGTATTCCAACAAATTTCATGAAATCAGGCTTACAATGACGTCAGAGCAAGGTATCAATACGATACATAATTAAATAATACAAGAAATATTTACAAGTAAATCAATGATAATGTTAATAACTATGTATTACCTTCTATTCAAAAACTTAAGAAGGAAACATGCATTGCAGCCAACAATTTTTTTCATAACCTGATACATATGTCTGAGCCAGTCGGTTATTGGCGTAGAAAGTGAAAATCAAAAACAGTTGGTAGTAAGAGGAGCCCTTCTAATGCCAATAAAAAATGGCACACAATGTTGTGGGCCGAAGCAGAAAGAAGCATTCGTAACAGTGAATTCGACAAAACGTTTTGCAATTGCAACAATAATTACAATGACAACAATAGTTGCAATTGCAATTAATAATTGCCAACATTAATCGTTTTAATATGTTAAAAAGAAAACAACTCTACCAATGATAACTGAATGATTATCATTTCTTTCATAATATCTTTTGCAGATTCGAAATCTTTAAAGTAAGACAGGCACTTTTATTTTTGGGAAATTAATTCTTCATAGGACTAATTAGCATTGTATTTTAAATTACCTGCACTGCTACTTACGTCTTATGACTCACGTCTTATTATACTAGTCATCGCCTTTGCTTTCTTACAACAGTTATAAGATTTTCTTACTTGAACTTTTCAATGGGACTTTGAGACATCTACAACAAAGTGGTCGTATTCCAAGAATTTTCATGAAGCCAAGCTTACACTGACGCCAGTGGAAGGGAATCAATGTTATACTCAGAAAGGGATAGCAAAGTGGAATTGTAGTACCATCACGACTTCGGAGAAACCAAAATATTTAAACATTGCGCGTTGTTGAAACCACAAACCATCACCGCTTCAGGATTAAATCTTTTTCAAGTCCATACAAATTTCATCAAGACGGTCATGATGGCGCCGACTAACAAAAGCGTAGGAATGAAAATGACTGCATAGAGGAACTTTAATTTTGCACCAGCACTTTCGGTGATAGCTTTACTCATCCAACACCAACGGACGTAGTCTTCTTACCAAAACAGCAGCTTAGTAATTGACAGGTTCTTCAGAAAGGCTCTCTACCTTGGAACGGCGAATGTATGAATAGTTTAGGGGCAGGAAAGATGTCTGTAATGTTAGAGACGTAATGTCCGATTCAAGATAGTACGTTTTTTAATTTAATTTAAGCTTACATTTGCCTTCATTACAATGCGTCATTCTTCTTCAATGTTCAATCTCGACATTGCCCTTAGTTTTTACCGATTGCTACACATAACATGATGTTTAATGATCTCCCAATACGTTTGCGTATATACGTTGCAGTTACTTACGCATTATGACGCAGAAAAGAAACATTTACCTATAATTACTGCGATTATTTTTGCCCATAGCTTCCTAGATTTAATTCTACCTTTCTGATCAATCTTTGTTTCTTTTTCCATTTTGCAGCGGAGGAGTCCGGCAACTTTTAAAAATGTCCGTCCCAGAGAGGCACCAATATTGGCACGTTTCGCCTCCGGCACCTGCGCTTTCCAACCAATCCCCCCTCCCCCTTCCCTGCTTCACCGATTGGTACCGTTGCCCTGCCCGCGTTTCACCCTGCTTCACCTGCTGCTACTACCCACTCGCCCCATCATGTTCCCCCTGCCCTTGGCTCTTCATCCACACTTCCTCACCCTGTCCACTTCCCCTTGTCTCCTCACCATGTTTTACCTGCCCGCTTCCCCACCCACTCCCTAATTTCACTTCAACCGACCAGCTCTCCACGAAACCGCTCCTTCCACCCCGTCCCTCCCCCTCCTTCCACAACTTCGGGCCCGCTTCACCTTTCCCTCTCTCTACCCGCGCGTCTTTCTTTCAATTCCCTAACACTGCCCGCAGCGACGATATTCCCACTCCTTCCCCTCCACACCCCGTCACCTCTCTCCACTTCCCCCTCACTCCTCACCATGTTTTATCTCCGCGCTTCCCAACCCCACTCCCCCATTAGACTCCAACCGACTAGCTCTCCACGAAACCGCCCCTACCGCTCTGCCCCTCCCACTTCTGCCTCTCCACTGCCTCCACCCTCGCGGCCCCTATCCCCCCCCCCCGAGGCGCTAACCTTCCCGCCGCGTCCTCGCCGGGGGCCGCAGCGGAGTTTGTTCCTGCGGAGTCGCCCCCGCCCCCGCCGCCACCGCGTCCGCCGCCGCCTGCTCCCGCCGCCGCCGCCCCCGCCGCCGCCGCCCCCGCTGCCGCCGCCGCCGCCGCCGCTCCCGCCGCCGCCGCCGCCGTCCCCGCCCCCGCCGCCCCATCGCCCCCGCCGCCGCCGCTCCCGCCGCCGCCGCCGCCGTCCCCGCCCCCGCCGCCCCATCGCCCCCGCCGCCGCCGCTCCCGCCGCCGCCGCTCCCGCCGCCGCCGCCGCCGGGCGCGGAGTTGAGTTGGGCGTGCGGCGCGCGTTGCGGCGGGCAGCGTCGTCCCGCCCGAGTGCCGTTCGCTGTAGTGGCGAGTTGCGCCTCTTGGCGACGTCTTACTTCGCTACTCGCCAGGGACATCTGCGGAATTAACACTCGGGATTGCTGCAAAATGTTGCTACGCCATATTCAACCCACCAAGAAAAATGAACTGGTGGTAAAATTTGTCGCGAGTGAGTATGTCGTGAATACGACGGCGTCAATTACTATGGTCATTAGTCCCGTGAGTGTAGTGTATGTTAAGCTAGGATCGGCGATATTGTTGCCCCTCTGAACTACGTATCCTGCTCCGAAATGCACGTCGGCTTTTGGAGATTTCTCCACTAGTTGTATCCGGCTGCGGGGCGCCATCCCAGCAGGAATGTCTTTAGCTCCCAGCTGGTTTCCCAGTGTGTATCAGCCATCTATCGCCGCCCAAAGTACATTTTTTTGACATTTTCTCAATTTTTCGGATTCCGAAAAATAGAAATGTAATATTACTTTAAGAATGTTAAAGAAGAGTAAAACCTCTTCATTAATGGTTATTTTCATTGAAAAATTTACAGCCGTTTTTAAGAAAATGGAGTATAAGCGTTACTGTGAATGCGAAACTTTAAGATCCTTTTTACAGAAAATTTTGAGTTTTCAAAAAATTTCATTAAAATCCATTTGAAATACATTACCTCGCAAGTACAACAGTGTTTACGAATTGCTATAAATATGCATATTGACGGCTAGAGAGGTATTTAAAAAATTACAGTATTGTAATTTTTGAAAAAACAATAGAATAGAGTAATATGACGTTTATGTCATTTTATAAAGTGTATATAGCATTATCCCTACCAAAAGTTTAAAGAAGAATTTTATAGCAGTTTTTGAAAATATCTTGTTTTTGTAATTTTTTTAAAATGCAAATATTGCTCGCAATAATGCAGGTATAGGTGCTAAATAAGTATACTGAACCAGATTATTTCGAAGATATTTTGAAATGCAAACTTCATGTTAAAAAAGAAATATAGTAACAGTGTAGAATAAAACTATGTAAGGAATCAGTGGACAGCATCGATTATAACCAGTTGTCAATCAATGGTGTGCTTTTTAAAACTGCGATTTTTTTCTCAACTACGAATTTTATTTATATCATTACTAGTCAATTACTGACGTGCAAACAAGATATCTATGTCAGTAATTTGCCAATAATTATGTAATTGTCTAAGAAGAAAACAATGATAAATCGTATTTTAAAAAAAACTTTACCATAGAGATTGTAGTTGGGCTACATTGACAGATGTCCATGGAGCTTGACTCTACTAGATGTAACGTTGCAGTGGAGAAAGACATCTGATTCGAACGAGAATGATGTTTACTGAGAAGCGATACATTCGGTTCTGACACAAAATATCTCGTGCTCTCTCTTTGCCAAGTACCTTCTTTCATCCAGCTATAATTCTAAAGATAACTTTGTTACCACTGCATTTCGCGGTCCATGGAAACTTAGACTACTTCTGCAAATCTCCGACAGCAATACTGTATAATTCCTGAGAGTGTTAGAGATAGAGATAATTCAAATTCTCGGGCGTGATACGCAGATCTTCGTAGCACATTTTGAAATTCGGCATCGGCTTGTGATTGTACCTGAAATATCACCCTACACCATGGACCGGCGCGGGCTTGAACCTTCACCAATAATGCAGACTTACGCGTTGATGCGAGATTGACAGACAACGTAAAGGTAGTTTCTCACATCACGAACTCACTGTAAATCTAGTGGCGCTGCAACATGGCACACAATTTCTCGTAGTAATTTTTTTTTTTTAATTTGCTTGGTGTGAACTGGCTTTACGGTCTTGCCCCATCCTCTCGCCAGCTGCCAAATATCGGTGCCCAAAGTAGATTTTTAAAGTTTTCTCAACTTTTCGGTTTCCTAATAGTAGAACCAAAATATTACTTCAAGAATATTAAATAAGTGTAAAAACATGTCCTAAATATAAATTTTCATTAAAAAATTTGAAACCGTTTTTAAGAAAATGCGATTAAGCTGCTAGAGAAAATGAGATTAAGCCAATTTAACAATGCTAATTATTTGTACTCAATAGCTGTTTTCAAAGTGAAACGAGAGCGTCGCCGCGAAAAAGGTGGGCTGGAAAAAGCTATTCTCCTACTTTGGCTAGAAGCCCAAAAATTTCCGAATTAAAGAACCCAAAAAGTAACTCCTAAATCGTTTTTCAGAAATTTAATGTTCAGCATGGATTTTGTAGAAACTTCGATTCAAACTGTGAATTCAAAGCATGACGTTCAATACAATTTTAATAGAAATCCATGACTTAGAGGTGTAGTTTTCGTGAAGAAGGCCTGTCCATCAAAATCCATTGTTAGTGAAAATCAGAAGAATTTTAGAAGGCTGAATGATCCCGTGAATGATTCATCACATTATGGTGACCACTAATCCTGAAATTTATCCAGATAATAAATAAATATTAGTTATATTACCTAAAGTATCTATGTGGTTGTGAAATGACATAGACAAAATGCGCTTCGTCTTTCTTTCAATTAGTAAAAATAAGTTCTTGATTGAATTTACTTCGTTTGGTGTGTTTAAAATGGTAATTTGCTATTGAAGAATCGTTTCAAGATGAGAACCAGCGTTATAAACTACAGCAGATTCATCTAGTTGAAAAAAATTATCAACCACTAAGAGTTTAGAATGGCATTATTTGTATTATTTATATTTCCTCTCATGTACATTTGTTTCAACATCTTATTACTTATTAGGGTTTAGGAATTATCTTTAAAAGTAGGTAATACTAAAGTTTCCCTGCTGCTTGAAAATGTTGCTCAGAAAAACAACATTGAAGCAGTTAAGAGGTAGGCGTATTATTTTCATCTTTCGATATCGAAATATTTTTAAAATAAATATTTTCCCTTTTAAAATAAACGCTCAAATTTCATCACAACGTAAATTTATTTTTACGGTGAAATGTATTTACCCGGCCGTCTACATTAGATTGTTAATAACACATTTAATAATTTATGAGTTATGTTTAGAAACTGAAACATTAATCCTTGTGATTTTTCAAATTAACATTTTCTTAATTTCATTTTTTTCACAATTTCTCGAACACGAAGATAATTTCTCACAGAGAATAAAATAATGTAACACCTTTTCAATCATTACAATTTTTATCAACAATGTAAGAAGGCTTAAATCAAAATAATTACAAAACACAAGTTCTTTGAAACACATGCGGATTAGTTGGAAATAATACATATAAGTAAGTTTAAAAAAACAGAATGTATTTTTATTTTCATACGGGCATTACCACAATGACAATACGGCCCATAAAACATGACCAATATTGACGCACGCTAATTTCGGAACAACCGAAAAGGAGCAATTAAATATTTGGCGACGTGCAGTACATATGTGCAAAAGAGTAATTCACGAAATAACACTATTTGGGAAAAAATTACGTTGTATGACGTTCGAAAAAAGCTGCTCACTATACAATAACAATCGTTGGGTATTGCATAAAGCTTTTAGTGAAATATCTTTTCTGCTGACGTCTTTTCTGTTGACCATAGATGCACCGGAAAATGAAGATTCTGGATAATGACGAACCAGTGATAAGTCCGAAACCTTGCACCGATGTGGAGGACAGACGGGTTGCAGGACGAAGTCTGAAGATCGAGATATTACCACACTCAATGAACGGTACCAACACGTTTGTTGCTGAGAAGTAAAGCCGGCTGTCCCATGAAGTGCATTTATTGTTTGTATACCATTCTCAACCCTCTGAAGTAAATGTAAACCGCCTGTTTGATTTCCCGAGTGATGTCTTCTTTCTCCATTATATGGTGAAAGCAGAATAGTGGAATTTGCGAGATCAGGCGGAAGAGCGGGCCTAATGGCAGGAGCCTCGCCACGGAAAATAAAGTTTCATTGAACTGAATTGAATTGAATTGAATTGAATTGACGATCCGCAATTCTCAGTCGCAGTCGCGATCTTTCTGCTGCAATGACGGCAACAGCCGCTTGTGTCCGTGTGACGACAGCCTGCTCGTCATCCGGTGAGGTCACATGCACAGGAATTTAAAAGAAGAAATCTAGCGGCGTCACACAGGGGGATCGATATGACCCTGCGACGTGACGACTGGGGACCAGTAGCCGAACCTCGAAGTACGCATATCGGTGAGCGATCAAGGTGCGTCTTTCTGTACAATTATAGACTATACCGAGCATGAAAAAGGAAAGTAATATTCATTTTAACAATAATAGTTAATGTATTCATTAATCATTTGGACTATAATTCTAAACAATCTGTAATAAGTATTGTACCTCAGCTTCTGGGTAAATGACCCCCATCTCGATCAGGCGTTTGGTCCAGTTTCCCTATCCTTTGAGCAAATGCTGAGTTGGCCCCTTGTTTTGCTTCTCGACATACATTTATCTTCTCATACGTATCTGTACAAGTCTTCTAGAGTTCTGTAGGAAATACAGTTATTCAAAGAATCGTTCTCCACGTTGTTTGTTCCTCCATCGTTCTCCACGATGAGAGCCTTTGCAAATAGTTCCATTATATCTAAGTGAAATATTCTTATCAATTATTGCAAACAATGCTCATTTTCATCAGTATTTATCATTCAATCTGTGTGTGGGTTAGGGTAGAGATACGAAAATTCACGACAACCTCCTCAGAATATATTTCTCCTCATATTACGTCTAACACTTTTTAAAACTGTTTTAACGTTAAGTAAAGAAATAAATAAAAAGTAGAATTTTATTATCGCGGCAATATCACCATCTGTAAAGTTCTTCACCCATCCTGTATCGATACACTAACATAAACGTAAATCAAATTTTGTTGTAAAGCCTTCAATAAAATCAACGTTGACATATTCAAGTATGGGGTATACAACGGTACCTTTCGTGAAGGGGTAGAATGACGTATCCCACATTAACTGCTTTAGCGAATATATTTTGAGGATCAAGCACATAATTTATCATACATTGTGAAAGTATTTCATGTTCTTGCTAAACAATCGACAGTAAGAAAATCATATAAGCATTGAATGGATTAAATTAACTGGAAAAATAAATGAAAGATTGTTATTTTTTTTATACAATAAAATTGACCTGAAAATTTTACAACATATAGAACCTAAAATCATAAGGAGTAAACAGTACGATAATGCAGTACTCACCAACATTGTTACCTGGCAGTGCGATCGCGAAGATGGCGCCAGCGACGGCCAAGAAATGCAACATGGTGGAGTCTCACATCACCAGTGGCTGGGCTGCAACACGAAGCCACGTACATTACTACTACATAGTCATAAATTTCATCTTTCTTTATAAGATATTGATGGAAAATTGTAGGGGAAAGTGTAGAGAAATTAATATTCTTTTCACTATTTTAGAGTGGCAAGGGAATATAAATATTAAAATTAAGTTTTACAATTCATTAGCTTCTTGTATCCCCGATACCGATAACGAAAATTACATAACCTACTACTAGTTTTTGAATGTTGTACATTACACATTGTTATGTCTTAGTCCGTCTAATATTTAATATTTTTTATAATTATTATCATCAATCCTCACATACTCTCCTTGCGTACTTATTTACATTACGGATACCTCTTCCAAATCATTCATTTTCCCCTCCAATTATTCCGTTTTATTCCTCTGTTCTTTACAATTTCACTTGCATGTAGCCTTAAATTAATGTACCGCTCCTGATTCATTTATATTTCCCAATTTTTTCTAAATGCACTTTTCTTATTTTTCTCATTTCTTTTTATCCACCAGTCAAGTATATACTTCTGAATATTTATCTAGGCCACTTCTTTTCCGGTCTCTATCTTTGAACCTTATATTCCTTTTCCTTTGTCAATCGCTTCTTCTGTTTTTTTCTTCTGACATTATCCTTAAGCGTTTTTAATTTCTTAATTTCAAAAACGTATGAATATCCTTCTGCCGTTCCTTCACCTGCATCACCATCCAAGTCATGTCACTAATGGTATCACTTTCATTTCAGTCTCTGCTAGAAATGTATATTTTTTCAGGCTTCACCTTCAGTCACAGTTTCTGACTTGAAGTTCCTAAGCTATTTCTTTGGTTTCAGACGAAATTGTTATGCGTGTACAAGATTTTGATTGGCAATTTGTTCCTGATACAAAACATCAAGTAATATAACTCTAATTCCTGTCTTTATATTGAAATAATAACGTATTAACGTTATTTATACCCGCTTGGAAACGTAAATTAATTTTCACTGAATTTCAAGACTTTTCGATTATTAGGTTAGATTTTTATTCTCTCCTATTAAGTGCGGTAACTTGGTTGCAAAATAATAATAATAATAAAAATAATAATAAATAATAATAATAATAATAATAATAATAATAATATAATTTTACATTAAATAAGACAACATTGACTATTAATAAAATAGTTTACAACAAACATATTACAAAATACAACCAATACATTACAACATACAATGTAATGTGTAATACATTGTAATGTATAATACACAGTAATGCATTATACATTGTAATGTGTAATACATTATAATGTATAATTTCACCAATAACAAGCATTCATAGCACTCTATCTCACTTCACCCTACCCCATTGCACTACACTCGGAAATTCAAACTATAATTGATTGTACAAAAACATTCTTTCTATTGTGAGGGTAACAACAATGTCACTAGTCTTCGGCATTTACTACATTTCCATTTCAATAATCGCAAATACAGCTATCTCTAGTCACACCATTCAATGAAGGTGCTTATGAATGAGGTATTTATGCTAATGGCTTCACACTTTCCTTCGCAGAAGTCGAATTCTAAAGCTAGGCACATCGATAACGGTAAATTCTCCGATAAATTCCAACATTAGCACGCTCTCATTTGTAATTCATCGCTACTCTGGCTATATTTATGCTTTAATATATTGATACTCTGATTCAAAGCATAGGGTAAAAAGAATTCAGTAAAATTGTTTTTTATATTTAATGAAACATTTCAAATTCTCTAGTTTTTTTACTGGTTTAATGAAAAAATACACTGGAAATTGACAAATATTAGGCACAATTGTGTGACTTTCAAGGTGAAAATATTTTATTCCTGAAAAATTTGATGATTTCTATAATTAATTGACTGTCGTGAGTCACACTACTAAGGCTATTGAGTGATGGCCCAATGCATAAGTGATAACAAGAATGATAAAGAAGCTAATGATGATGGGAAATTGATGGAGTGTGAGGCATGGGAAACGACACCCACTGTAAATCTAACGATAAATCAGTTCGTCCACGATAAATTATACATGGGTAGGCCGGGAAAGGAACTCACACCTCCGCGTTGAAAGATTCGAAGCCAGCCTTTAAGCAATGAGCATTTTCCAAATCTTGGACAATATATGTTTTTTACCGCATCCTATGGAAGATAAGTTTGTACTTCAGAATTTTACAGGATAGTCGCCTCGATGTTTCATGTCTTTCTGGATTGATTTCAATGCAGGTAAACAAATTATTGAACTGATCAGATTACGGAATAGCGTTTATTATGTATTATGCTTAACCATGAACGATTCGAGTCCTCAACTAAAGTTACGAAGATCGGAAGGCCCTAGCAATGAATCCTTTAGTTGAATTTCGACTTCTCCACAAAATGCATGAATGAAAATTCTAGATGGCAGCCAATCCGATCAAATATTTACGAAGTACTCCAATAAAACTCAGACCGACTGTAGATCAGAATCTTCAGCAATGGGACGAGGAGTGCGAGCGATCGTTTTTACTTTCTCACAAACTAGTGGTAGTATAGAGAAAGTTATGTAATTCTGTTGCAAAAAAACTAATTTTTCGCCCAAAAAAGTCTTATTGTATGTCCGTGGTACCGAAAAATTTGATAACTTAGGTTCCTATATGTAGTAAATTCCTTCCTCTGATACGTTGCGTAGACAGAATCCACCTTCTGTGGGTTCTTGATGCCGAAATATTGGTTTACGGCAAAATGTTCTTCCTCCGTGAATAATGCTAGCGGCTGAATCGAATTCAGTATATAGTGTGTTTCACCAAAATTGATATTCCCTAATCGATCTAGCCTATGTTGCAGTCTTTTGAATTTGAAACGGATATTTTTAGTTTTGAATAAAAACTGTTGTTCAAAATTTGGTACAAATTTGGTACAATTTTTTTCAAAATATGAGTAGTCATGTAATTTTCAGTAAAATAAAGAAAATTTTAAAAACAATATTTTCTCAAAAACCTATCCATTATCTACATTTTTCTCGGATAATGTGAGGTACGCTCGTAAAATTGACGAAAGTTCATTTTACTTTGAACCTACTGAATTTTCAAAACTTGCTTAAGTTACGAATAATGTGACAAAGGGTTACCCCAGGAAGGGAGAGCTGACTTGGACTGTAAAACTATCTAAGAGAGAAAAATAAGTGATAGGAAATGAAAGATGAATAATTAGAAATTTAATTGGAGGAAAAGAAAAGCCAGGAAGGGAGGGAAATTTAGAAATCGAGAGCGAAAGAAAGAGAAAATGAGAAGGGAAGAAAAGGGAGAGAGAGAGAGACAGGAAGAAAACTAGGGAGAGAAAAACAGGGAAAGGAAGAAAAGAGGAAAAGTATGGGACAGAGGGGGGATGACGAGGATGGAAGTGATAACGGGGGAGGGAGAGGTGACAGGGAGGAAGGGGAAGATAGAGAAATGGAGGAGTTATAACGAAGAAGGAGAGAGAGAGGAATTAAAGAGAGTGAAACGTAGAAATATAGGAAAAGGAGAGAGAGAGAGAGAGAGAGAGAGAGAGAGAGAGGAAGGGGAAGAGAGAAAGACGAAAGTGGGGTACGAGGGAGAAAGAAGGAGAGAGAGAAAGGAGGGGAGAAATGGGAAATGAGGAAGAAGGAAAGAAATATATGGGTGATATATAAACAATGAAAGAGAAAAGAGGAAGAGAAGAAGGGAAAATACGACAGGGGGAGAGAAGCCATTGAAATCATCAGATTACGAGTAGTTTACCAGCACTCATCTAGGAAACTAATTGCATTATTCTCGTTCCTATCTATCCCTTTCATTCCTAATTTTCCCTATTAGAAATCGACGAAGGGCTCCACCACCGCCCTACGCAGCACTGCACCCTTCGAGGAGCCTTGGACGAAGCCCTTTGGGACACCGGTGGTCACAATCACCACCGCACCGCCCCTGACATGCACCAACTTCTTCCGCCGTCCCTTGGCACATCGGAGCGGGCGCCCCTGGCGGCGTCGGCAGATGCCAGCGAGTGCAGCCAGTGGTCGCAAGACGCACCCTTTGCTCCAGAGATTGACGAAGTTCTCGCGAAAGAAATGCCAGTTGGCTTGTGACGACCTAATTGCAAAGGAAGAGAAGATTCATTCTTGTAAGCAAATATGATAATTTTGGTGACTTCACATTACAAATTAATGATATATATGATTGGGTGCGTTTTATGCACAATTTATTTATGGGATTGCATCATAAACGTTTTGATGGCTGACAAAAACGAAATAAAATTGCTAAGTACAATTTCTGAGAATTATGATTTCGTGTTGTTGACGTTCTTTTGAGAAGAAATAAAAGAGCTCATCTTCGTCAACATATAATACAATATATAAGTACATATAATAAGTAATTGTAATAAGTACAATTTGTCGAACACGTCACTACAAAAGAACATACACGCGAAAAATTCAGGATGAGTTTTCAGTCACAGAAGATCATATTCATTTCAAAGATGATATATCTGGAATTATTTTCAAGAACATGATTGACCTTACTTATGTTTTTCATCTCCACAATATAAAGTAAATTGTTAAACCCAATGATCACTCAATTTCTTGTTTTAGATTGAAAAGTTAGAAAGGCACTAAAGAATAATTTGTACGTTTTGATGCTTGGGAAGCAGCACACACTGGCTGAAAAAGAAGAAAGGCTGAAGATGAACTATCGAATGAAGACAATGAAGAAAAAAGGAACTTGAAATTAGTTGGGCATTGAACGCATCAAAAGAAGTTTAAAATTTAGTATAAACATCTCATTGTAATTATATAAATTCAATATTTTAAAACTATCGTGTTCTTGCAAAGAAAACTTTTGAATTCAATTTCAAGATTACTCAAACAGCTTTCAAATTAAACCGACTGCATTGAAGCCCCTTTTCAACTTTTTAATATTCTGTAAATCTATAACATAGGACCTCTCCCTTTATTTTCGCTTAAAAATGTCATTCGTTTCGGAAGTGACACGCCAGATCGGGTCTAAAATCACTCCGCATGGAATCTCCAGATCTCTTAAATCTGCTTAAGATAAAATGGTTAAATCACAAAAAGATGGTTCAATCCCTGTCTGGAGAAGAATTCTAGCAGTCGGTTACTCCCTTCGGTAGTTTTTCGTGATTTCTCCGATCAACACCAGGCGAATGCCGGGGCAGTACACTAAAAACGGGCCACGGACCGTGCACGATCTTTCATACCACTTCCTTGTCCTATCCTCTCCTCTTACGCACATTTACACTGCACATGCACTATACTACCACAAATGCTGGGAGACTGGTCGGGATCGTAGAACTTGTTCTGTCTGGGGTGGTATTCCGCTAGTGGGTGATAACTGATTCGAGAAAACCACGTTAGTTGACGGTAGGTCAGCGCCGTATATTGCCAACGAGTGAAGAACAACACCGTCACCTCCAGAGAAAAACATGCACTTCACTAACGGGACTCATGACCCTAGTAATTGACGCGCCCGGAGTCACTAACAATCAATCTACAAAAAGTTGGAGAAAGCTAAAAAGAACAAAAACTAAAACACAGATTATGTGAGGGGGTACGAAAATCAAGGAAAACTAATGGAAATGGTAGGGAAAAGAAGAGAAAGACGATAGGTAACGTAGAAGACCAAGAATAGCAGAAGCAGTACTGGTAAACACACGTAGGAAGGCGAAGAAAATATTTTTCACAGAAAAAGAGAATACAGACAAAAACTGTGTTGAGGAATACATTGAACCACTAATAACACAGACACAAAAGAAGTTGTCAGACCCAAAGACTTGACATATGTTTCTCTTCGTATTTCGACTCGCTGAATCCGAATCTGAAGCCAGAATTGTCGTATCACATTCCATTGTTTTATTCGCCAAGAAAGGTTGTGACTTTGTATAGGGGGAAGGGGGGATTGATGTCGGACCCAAAGGCTTGACATATTTCTGTTTGTCAACCCGCTAAATCATAATCTGAAGCCATAATTTCGCCACTACCCTCCAATGGGAGCCGAGGGGCTAATGAAATATAAGAAACGAGCGGAACCCGGACGTTGTTCTGCCTTTCATCTCCCTCTCTCTCCTTCCTTTTCCCTTTCTCTCTCCCCCTCTCTCATCGTCTCTCCCTCTCCATCTGTCACTCTCCTTCCGTCTCTCAGCAGGTGGGGTATTATCGAGAAGCGCCGATCAGCAAAAATGTAATAGAAGGTTCAAGAACATCTCATCCTGTAGATTACGGTGTAAGGGACGTTTCTTTGAGGCCTTTTGCCTGGAAATTTTAGAATTTAAAGCCCTAGAACTCACACGCACACACACACACACACACAAAACATATATATATATATATATATATATATATATATATATATATATATATATATATATATATCGTGGCGTCATGGAGAAAAACACACAGACATTTACAAGTATGTACAAGTTTATTTACATGTATGTACAATAACCAACTTCTGCTCCCAACCTACACACTTGTAAGGATTCCTCTGTGGATACCCCACATAACTAGGGAGGCCCCGCCTCCTCTGGCGCTACTCCCGCGCCACTACCGTGACCTCGTCACCCGTACACTAGGCACGACACGCTCCAGCCTGGGCGTAAAGTTTTGCGCATCGCGCGAGGTTTCCAGAATAAAACCCACCGTCTGAGCTCGTCGGCTCGATTTTATACCAGAGTGCAGCCGTCACGTGACCGTCCTAGATGTGGGAGGGAGGCTCGCTTCTACCACGTGACCTCCCAGGTCAAGCTGGCGTCCCCTTTGTCTAAATATCCCAGCGCCGGGGCGCCAAGGCTATTCAGCCCGCCGGTATGCGATACTTCTGCTCCTCCTCCCACCCACGGCCGCTAACGTGACGTTAATACAATATATATATATATATATATATATATATATATATATATATATATATATATATATACATATATACATATATACATATATATATGATCAATGAGGAAAGAATCGGATCGAAAGGACTGGGAGGAATGTCAGCGAATGTGCCTAGAGAGATGATAGAAACGCCAGCGCCTGGGTTCGGTGGCAACAGGGGCAGAGGCAGAGGCAGCAGGGGCGGCAGGAACCGCAGGGACGGCGGGGGCGGCTGCGTGTTACTCTGATGAGAGGCCCCGCCGCCGCCGCCGCCGCCGCCGCCGCCGCCGCACCATCCTCGGCGTGCCCGTTCGGCTAATGACGGGGCGGGGACGAAGGTGGGGGTGGGGACGGAGGGGGGCGGTGGTGACAGCCGTCAGCCTCCTAAATGGAGGCCGCAATCTTCAATTTTGACGATCATCAAAATTGCATGTTATGGCAAAGTCGAGGGGAGCGGATAGAAGGAAGCGGCGAGAGCAGAAGCGGCGGCGACATCGGCTGCGACGGCGCGTGGTGGGGAGCGCAATGGAAGAAGATATTATGGAAGGAGGAAACCCCGGCGCAGCCACCGCCGCTGCCGAAAGTTCGCTCCACCCCCGCCTTTCCCCTCCCCCGCTCCCCGCCCCCTCCAGGCGCCATCGCAGCGTCCCGCCTTCCGCCTATTCCCCTCCCTCCCCCTATCCCAGCCAGCACCCCAAAGGGATTAAATGAAGCATTCATAAATTTGATAACCACAATTTTACGGCTCTAGTTTAAAAGGCATCAAACCCTATCCGAGCTAGAGTCCCACCTTACGCGCTCGGGCGAATATTAAAAAGCCAAATGGAGCCCGGAAGTGCTATACTGGGCGCTATCGTAAAAACCGCGAATGAACTTTTTGTGTTGTGTTAACTTCGTCATGGGTGATAGGGTTCTGTTCGGAGCGTATAGTGTAGTTTCAGGGGTCGTTCAGGAATTAGTGTTGCAACTTGGAGAAAGTGATGATTTTTCAAATGGACTGGGGTTCTAGTTTCGTACATACGTATTACGTATTCGGTTTGATTTATATCTTTAAAATTCTGGTCCATTTATTTAGAGCACAAGATTATGCATCGATGAATAAAGAAATTAAACGTATCACATCTCTTCATTACTATTGAAAAGAAAGTGATCCGCAGACGAATAATGATCCATACAGAAATTTATGTAGAATTCACGACAAGTTCATACTCACAAAGTAAATAAATCATTAATTTGTTTCTCTTAGCTGACGTTGATATATAATATCGATTTTTACATTCTTAAAATTTTTCAATTATTTACGTTGGAAGAAAAGTTACGACATTTTTGCTTTCGTTGCATTTATTTTATTCGGAGAATAGCTCTTTTTTCAGATTAACTTTTTCCTTTAACTAATCTTCTTTAACGAAGACCACTCCAGTAACGATTTTAGAATTAGGAGTTAATTGTGCCAGACCACTTATCTCATCGGAAGAAGAAGCAAATTAAAAGACACAATTAAGAGTATTCTTCCCGTCGACATCCAATTCTCGGAAAGGATCAAAGTATGAAAATAATTGATACTTTCTACTTTTTTGGAGGCTTTCTTTTGCATTTTGTAACGGAAATAAAAAGGGTTTGAACAAGAAGTGCTCTTCTGACTTCGAATGAGTGATTTTCGAGAGTTCCTTTGAATGTTTACTATGTTAAAACAGCAAGTTACTTAGTTTTGTTTAACAGTCTTTGCAGTATAGTAAAATTTGCAGCATAGCAGTGATTGTATAAAAAAGGGAATGGAACATTCTATTTAAATTATATTAGTGTCATTAATATAGAAAATAGTTTTTTTGAAGAGTGAGATTAATATTGTATTGTTTTTGACAACTTTTTGAAAAAAGTTGATAGTCATAATCCGTTACTTTCAGTAGTAGTTTATTCAGTAGTAAGTGTAACGTAACGTCCAATTAACGCTTAACGTATGATGAACAAGAACAATAATCTTAGCATCTCCTTCTGTGTAGATTCATATTCATCAGTCAAATAATGCCCATATTTAACGGAATTCAATAGAAATGATACGACGTGTTGTTCGCCACAATATATTGAGTCTAGATTATATCTATATCATGATTTTAAGTTACAAATGGCCCTGGAAAAAGTGGAAACGAAACGTAAAATTTCAAGAGGGTGACATAAATAGACCACGCAAAAGAGCGCAGTCACTGAACTAGAAAAACAGAGAAGGGCATTAAGGAAGGGACTGAGGAATAATAAATAAAGTTCGTTTCGACATTTTTGTGGTAAAATATTCACAACGAGGAACGACGCGCCTTTTTTAGAAGATAATGTGAACATTCAGATTAAACAATATTGTGAGTAATAAACTGTTGCACTTCATTGTCGAGCTATTTAAAAACTATTCTTTAACCGTTCTTCGAAGAACGGTTTGATAATAATTTGTTTCAAGATCAAGCCAGAGACAATGAGACTTTGGGCCCCTGAATTTATAATTTACCTCTTTTAGAAATTCCTTTGGCTATTCAAGAAACGGTAATTTTAGGCCAAAAATGTTCCTTACCTTTAACTAACAAAGATAAACAGCCAGTCACTTTTCAACTATTTAAAAACTATTTTTTAATAGCTTGGGTTCCTATATTTGATCATCAAATTCTAATAGATGTACCTCTTTTATGTAAATATTTGAAAATATTGTGTAAACTAAATTAAAGTACTAACTTAATACACTAGTTCTTACAAAGTACTTTATGTGTAAGATAATATAAATTTATCTTTGGTTACGCCTTTAAATATTGTACTACTATGTTGTGGCCGCCTGTCTTGTCTTGCGAAAGCGCATTGACTACTAATCCACATTCAAGGAGCGCGGCACACATTCCCGGCCACTGATATGCGATAAGTAGGCGTTCTTTGATAGCTGCAGAATAAACTAGCTGAGTGGAAGCGCGCGTCGACCGACGCGAAGGTGGATTAACATATTGGGTTTCCATCGGATCAGCAGCCCGAAATTGTAAAGCTTCGAGGAAATTTCTGGGCATATTTGACATTCAAGACATCTTCAGATTAGAAGAGGAATAAGAATATAATTACAGTAAGATAACATAATATTAATAATAATTTAGTGTTGATAACAACTTCAATGAAGAAAGCTAGGTTGGTTGTCCACGAAGCTAACAACGTTGCAATGAAACAGAATATAAAATGAAGAGAACTTGCTAATTGAATGAAAGATCACAGGCTAGGTACCGAGGCAACGCGCATAATAACGAAACAATTTTTTTATTAAAATTCCCAAAAATAAAATGTACATTACTGCCACTATTAATCTCCAAAATATACTAATCATCATGTGATCATTGAACAAAACGTTAATGAAGCACATGAAATTATAAGTATTTAACCTTAAATCTGCAATAATATTCATTAACTCTAACAAGAAAGTTTTGATAGTTTATATCTCTGATTTCTTCATTCATCATCAACAGTCTAAAATCAAGTCGTGCTAAAACAGAAAATACTTTCTTGCATTATTTCTGACTTTTACAAATTTCGACAATTCATAGTGTAACGGAAATAAAACAATTTTTAATATTCTTTTACTCTACCCACGGGAAAAAAAATTAAATACAAAAACGTTAACACTTAGAAGGGACGCAAGAGAGGGAAACTCTTGCTTTAGATGTGGAAATGAATGAAACGTAGATTGAAATACTGGAATAAGAATGGCGTCTGTGAGCTTTACGGTGATGGGGAAGATTGGATCCACATTCTTTTTAAATTGCTGTGCATCAGACATATGGAGAGGGAAATAGATAGAAATAAGGAACTAATCCGTCTAACATAGAAACATAACGCTCCCCCAGTACATATTAAGAGATACTAGGTCTCATTTTATAAAATAGTTAGGAACATTATTTGGAAAGGTTCGGATTATTAGGGGAACGGTAATTAGAGAGTGAGAAACAACACTGGTTAGTGGTATGAATGGAGCCTAGACTGGGTGATATAAATTAATAAGTCAATAATGATTAAGTTAATCAATAATTATGTTAGTAAATTGATAAGTACATAATTCATTAAATAATAACTAAATAAATAAGTAAATCAATTAACAAATAAGTAAAACATCAAACAAATGAGTATATTAGTTGGAAATGGTGTCCGAAACGTAACCGCTGAGAAAAGGGTGAAGATGTTCTTTTATGGCGCTGATTGATTTCTGTTGCTGAGGAGGCCAAAGAGTGGAGGGAGAATGCGTGACGTACGCCCCGGGTAAAAAATAGTTTAAAAAAGATTGGTAGATTAGCAAGTACTCGTCTTCTGACGGCAGTTTTTCCCCCTTCAGGCTTTTTTTTCTCGGCCGTACCATATGGTCTCTTTTTTGCAACTTTGATGGAATGGGATGGAATGAATACCAGAATTCGAAAAGTTAGAACTCGTTAGGATGTATGTATTGTAATTTCTTTAAAGGACTTCGGCCTAGCCCCATATTATCAAGATATGCTATTACATGTAATAATTACCTATGAAATAAATAATAAAGAAAGAGATAAAGAAAGAAAAAAGTGTATCAAATTTAGAGAAAAATATAAATTGCATTAAATTCACGCAGAAATTACGAGAAAGCTACTCGATTTTTTTAAAACGTTGTACTTGAACTTATTTAAACATATAAGTTTTGGAATATATTTTATTTAATACAAAAAAGTGTACCTTCAATATTGTACTTTTGCAATTTTGTTTTGCAGTTTCCGAAGAACATAGTGGCAACCAAAAATTGGACCAGTATCAGTTATTTACTCCATACATGTGAAGAATCGTGAGAGTAGGTCAATAAAAGTATCGATTTTCCACATATATTTATAATACGAGGTAAATATGAATAGCAATAGTTATTGTACCGGGCTTTTCTACAAACGAGGAAAAAAATAAAAAGAAAAGTTGGAGTAAATAAAAATTGCTCCATCGGTTTTGATGAATTGTTTATGGATAGTGTGAAGAACACTTAAGACAATGGTGCAGGTTAAGTGTTCGTTGAAAACCCTGATTTTTCGAAAATTGCCAAAGTTCAACATGTTTTCCGAATCTTCCTACAACTAAAAATATTTAAAATGGAGATTTTTCTTTAGTGAATTCTGTTCCTTAAAAACAGATTTTGAAATGAGATCATGTGGATGTTTTCGAAAATGTGGGTACTTTTCACGTAATATTGTGTGAAAGTATGGGCGAGGAAGTACATACTGTTTTAATACTACACTACTTTACACTATTAGAGGGCATGGTTTAATCGAAAAATTTGGGATAATTTCTTAGAAAATTTTGAACACGTCAAGGCATCATGTAATTTACCCCCAAAATCAAAATCTTTGCTTCAAACTCGCAGAAACTCAAAATCCTTCAGATTTATAAGAAAGTATCAACTTCGGAGAAAATCGACTGAATGGTTTAGGCACTAGCGTTGACCACAGATGGATAGGCTGAAGAACGCACAGGCACAATTAATTTTGCCATCAATCAATTTTCCGGTATCAAGGACTCACAAAACATGGATCCTGACTATACGACGTGCTAAAGAAAGTAATTTACTACATTTACGAACAATATTTTTATTTTTTTGTTACCAGGACCTGACAATAAGAGATTTTTCTCTCAAAAAATTTTCGATTTCCGCACACGATTATAATATTTAAAATTATTATTTATATTTCTGTCTATAATTCTTAAATGTTTTTGATCTTTGATTTAAAGACAGAACATTTTTAGTGTAACTGCTTTATATTAATATATTTTACATGATACATACATCACAACGTTTTGGATAGTAGTTGGAACGAAGGAAAGAATTAGTTTCCGAAACGTTGTGCTGTATGTATCATACAATACATATTAATATAAAGCAATTACTCTGAAAAACGTTCTGTCTTTAAATAAAAAGCCAAAAACCTTCTAATATATTGATTATAATATTTCTCTTTACAACTTAGGTAGTAAGGCGAGAAAATAATAAAATCTAAGAAGGTAAATATTCGAAGACCGATGATTAAGTCATTAGTGTAGTTTTCGCTGTCTTTCTAGTGAACATTCTACAGTAATATAGCATCACGTTCTAAACTTCTTAATATGCTTTCCATCCCTTTGGCACAGAAAACGACGCAAGAACACAGCCATAACCCAAAGATCGCCGTGCCCTCGAGCACTCTCCAAATATTGGGTCGCAGTCTCCAAATATTGGCTGTTGCTTATCCGCCCGTGTGCCCACTCCCTTCTCGCCTCCCGCCACGCCTCGCCGTGTCGCCGGCAGGGCGCGCTGATGACAGAAGCGGAGGAAGAGAAGAATATGAGAAAATGCAAAGGTGGGCGGTTGACTCTTTCATTCAAAGCTTGAGCTAACACAATCCTCCAGCCAAGACGTTCATGTTACAAGCACCGAGGCTTCCCGAAAATGGTTGGGTTTTCTCGACCTGAACGAAATCAGGTATCTCCCAACAGCAGGCTCTACTCCCCGCTGTAAACTTCCGATGGTCCCCCTACATGTGTTCACGTAAGTGTAGCTGTAAGGAGAGGGGATACAAGGGAAAGGAAGGGAGGATCTCGCGCGGTATCTGGCAAGTTTGTTAGTGTACTGCTCGCGCATTTGCCTGGTGTTGATACAAGAAACCAAGGAAAACAAATATTTTAAACTGTAATAATATTTTCACTCTTATCTTCCTATGTGGTTTTTATGAATTAGCAATTTATTAATTATTTTAAACTTAATGGGCACAAAACACAAATTAATTCCACTACCGAATATTTTCTAATACAAAGGTGGGTAAAGTTTTATAAGCTTTTTTCAAAATGTTGAATGTTTCTGTCTACCGATTTTGAACTGTGCAGAGTAGAAATGTTCCCGTTGTCACAGTTCTATTTTTACTCAAAATTCTTTCAAGTTTTTCATTGAACAAATGCATATATTAATATTAATTACTTATGCTGTCCGATTTTAGAATATAGTACAAATACATTGAATATTTTTGAGAAGCTCAACATAATTTTACAGACAGCATTTCGATAAACATAGCTGGCTGCAGAGCAATTCAGTAGAAAGTAAACCACACTCACACTGATTGACTTTCGCTTGCGCGGCACTCAAAGCAAAAATGCGCCATACGCCAGTAGTGTCGCACTCTTTTCAAAAGCGTTCGGGAGAACGAGGAGCTCTTCAAATATTGGCCAGTGCTTATCTAGAGACCGCCCGCCCGCCCAGCCCCCGCTTTCTGCCCATATTCCCACCCTTTTCGCTCGCCCGACTGCCCACCCACTGAAGCGTCCGCCCTCCGGCTCAAACGATCGCGTGTCTACACACCTGCCCGCCCACACGCTGCCTCGCACAAACGCTTGCCGCCAAAACGTCTGCCCGCCCAAACACCTGCTCGCGCAGACACCTCCCAAAGACATTACCTTCCAAATGCCTCCCGCTTAAATGGAGGTCCACCCAAACACTTATCACCGAAAGCTCGGGGTGCCCAAATGCATGCTAATTCAAATGTATAGTCTTTCTAAAGCCTGCTCACACAAACGCCAGTTCAACCAAGCCCACCCAAGTCTGCCCACCCAAACGCCTACTCACTCAAATGCCTACATTTTCAATATACTATTCGCCCCAAATCTGTGCTTTTTTTTAATTCGGTCAAATTCAATATTACTCAAAAGCTTGCTGCCTGCTCGACTAAACGATCCCGTACCCAAATTACTTCTTGACCAAAGACTCAAACTGTCCAATGATTTTCCCAAGTAAATTGCATGTTCGTCCGTAAGCCTGCCAAATCCAGCACGCACCCAAGCAAATTTCCCATCCACTTCCTACTCAAATGCTCTCACATCAGCCCGCCACATATACCTCACCGGCTCAGCCACTAAACTCTAAACAGCCACTAAATTCTCACACTTGCGACCGACCACTCGCAGGTTTGCTGGCCCATCTGCCGAACTCAATCGCCTTGACAATCGGTCTGACCACAACTGCACACCTTACTGCGTCCTCTCACTTGGTTACCCACTCACGTGACTCGCACATCCGGCCATCACCCAAGCACTCTGCCTACCATTTACCGTTCACTCACGTCACCCGTCCCATACGACCATCACTTCTCGCTACACAGCCACGTACCTCGCCCATTCACCGACCGTCTAACCCATCCGTCACGCCCATCCGCATGTCTACTAACCTCAGCCAAGCACCCACCTCGAACACTTGTCGACCCTCACGTCCACTCGCTCACCTCAAGACTGCTTTAACTAACCCGCTCCCATTGCACCAGTCCATATGTTCCACGACCCTCCCACCCAGTTCTCCTCATCCACAGATATCACAAACTACTCACCATGTACCAACCGATGCATTAATCAACCCAGCTCTTTCCATCTCCTTAGATCCAGCCGGCAACATCACGCTTCTACTATTCCACTCACTCGCCAACCCAGCCCCATCCACAGATTCGACCACCCGCCCATGCGCACACTTCGTCTATCAACCAACCAAATCCACACGCTAACCCAGCCCCATTATATAACCAACGTACATCCATCCACCCACTATTCCCCCCCCCCGGTTATACAACAACCCCCCATCACGACAAACCCAGTTCCGCTCATCCATAGATCCCACAACCTGTTCACTCATATACCAACCGACCCATCCACCAATCCAGCTCTTCCCACCTCCATAGATTCAGCCGGCAACCCCATTCCACTCACTTGCCAACTCAGCCTCATCCACTGATTCAAACATCCACCCGCCCGCACTGTCGTCTATCAACCCACCAACTCCACACGCAAACCCAGCCTCATCTACCTGACCAACATCCCCCACCATTCCCCTCTCAGCTCCACCCCAACCCGTCCCACCCATCCACAGGTTCCACAACCCATCCACCTCCTGCAGGTACCAACCAGCCCCTCCACCAACCCATTTCCACCACTACCCTCCCCCGCTCCCAGCAGTGCATCCCGCGCGCCCGCACACGTGCCAGACTCGAAGGTCCACTCCCCCCTCCCCGCCGGGCCGAAACTAACTTTCTCGATCCATTAGTCGATTACAAGGGCTTGTTGGCCGGCGCTCGGCTCGCGCGGGGCGCCGCGCCGCGCCGTGCCGCACCCGCGCTCCTTTTTGCCTGCCTCCGCCGCCAGGGTGCAGTGGCGGCGGCGGCGGCTGTGTAAAAAGTTAAACGTTTAGTTCATTACGCCTTGTTTCCGGGGGTCCCAGCTGCCGCTTGCGCGCTAGACCCCGTAACGCGGCTGCGAAGGCGGAGGGGCAGCCCACGGAGGAAGGGTAGGAAGGGAGAAGAGGACGCGCCGAGGGGGTTGAGTGGCTAAGGCGAGCAGCCGGCTGTGTCTTAACGGGTTGGGTTCCTCCGGTGCAGGCGGTGGAGGCGGCGGTAGTGGAGTTGGAGGAAGAGGAGGGCAGAAGAGCCGACGTAGTTAGTGATAACAGCAGAAGTGGTTGAGGTGGTGGAGACGGCGGCTGAGATGGTGATGGAAGTGGTGGCGGAGGTGGGGAGAGATGTCGATGGAGGCGGCTGCGGTTTTGATGGGGGTGGCAGAGGTGGCGGCGCGGCAGTGGAGACGACGGAGGCGGCGGAGGTGACGGATGCGGCGGAGGTGAGAGAGGCGGTGATGGCGGCGGCGGTGGTGGCGGCGGAGGCGGTGGCGGAGGTGAAGAGAGATGTAGATGCAGGCGGCTGCGGTTATGATGGTGGAGGGAGAGACGGCAGAGGCGGCGGTGGAGGCGACGGAGGCGGCGGAGGTGACGGAGGCAGCGAAGGTCGCGGAGGCGGTGAAGGCGGCGGTGGTGGTGGCGGCGGATGCAGTGGCGGCGGTGGTGGAGGTGGCGGAGGTGGCGGAGGTGGCGGAGGTGGCGGAGGTGGCGGAGGCGGTGGAGGTGGCAACGGAAACGACAGCTAAGGCTGGCATCTGGACGAACGCGATGGAGACCGCAGAGGTGGCAATGGGAGACGCGTTGGGGTGACGGATACTGCGTTCAATGCTGCGGAGGCGGCAGCGGTGGAGGACGTAGAGGTGGCAGAGGGAAAAGAGAAGAAGAGGAGAAAGAGGCGATGCTCTTCTTGATGGCCGTTTAACCTCATCTGCCCAGGTGAAGGCGCTTGTTTCCCTGATGGGAGTTGCTGTTTAAAGGTGAGCGGGTCGTTTTGCGATTCGTATTCAGTCGATTCGGGCCCGAATCTAATGCTTAACTATTTTGGAATAAAATAAGTAATCTAAATAAAGTCGAATTATTTTTTCTAAGACAATGTACAAAAATACCTCTATTTTTCTCTACGGAAAAGACAATAAATAAAGGAAGATATTTATTTTAAATTGTATGTCACGTAATAAACATGCTCCATGTCTGAAAAAATTAAATTATTCAACACTGATATCAATATCAAAAATGTAGTAAATTTTATGCCTATTGCCCTATATGCTATGTGATATACTCAGCACTTGTTACACATACACCACACACTCATTAACACTATCACACATCGGTGGAGCAGTCGGAAGCTTAGAGCTTGTCCCGGCTGGGGCGGTGCCTCGGTGGTACCTGGATCCCTGGTTGGAGAAAAAACCGAAAGCCAAAGTGTAGGTCGGCGCCGGACCTCGACGTCCATCGGGGAAGACCACTGCCACCTCCTGCGATAAAATAATGGACTACGATAGGGGACTAACGACTATGGCAGTTTAGTGCCCGCAAACAATAATCACTGAATCAAACAATACGTGCAGAAATTGAGAAAACTTTGGAGCTTAAAAATAACTGTATTTAATTGTGTTACCGCACACTTTCACACTCTGCATACCGACCGAATTCTCATTCTGAGAACGTCATTGCTTTGGACACATCTGATTGTATGGAACCCGCACATATTGAATGGTAGTCAGATATTTCGATGTATTTATTTTGTAAAATAACTAATTTTTGTTTTCGACAGTACAAAGCCTGCATTACTGAGAAAAAATTATAATAGCACGCAATAATATCAATTTTGTATTTTCATGAATTCGAGTACAATGAAGTGTTTGCGTACAACACAGCTTATAATCTTCGATTTTTGCCCAAATATATTTCAAAATATCTGAATAAACACAACGTAAACAGTTATCTCCACATAAATTATACATATAAACTCATTAACCCGTAATCCTCATAAAGTAAATTTCGCCAATTTCATATTAACTCCCACCAAATTGCTCCCCGGGCATTTAATGTCTTTTCAGTAATTAATTTACATTAAAATTTATTACAAATCATAAAATATACCCTCATCTTTAATCTTATTTATCTACAGCGTTGAAAATCGACACCATTTCATCAGTCTTCCCCGTTCGTTCCCCTGAATTTCCTCGTGCTTTCATTAAATTTCCTCTGAGAGACGGCGCTAATCTGTTTGCTCCGGTGTTTGGATTTGCAGGCGAGGCGCATCTCCCCCTTTCTTCTCTCGCTTTGATCTTCTGACTGCAGCGCCGGGAACGCGGTGCGAAAAGCGCATCTGCTTCATTGCCATGAAGGTTTTCTTCCTCCTTATCAAGTGCAACTGCGCAGGTCTTTCCTTCTCACCGCGCTATTTACAGACTTCTTTAGCCGCTTGGCCACGAAGAGGTACATCTTTTCGGATTTTTGTGTTGATATTTGAGAAGGGATTCAGTTTTTGTTTCGGTAAGCGAGTTGTTGTCTTCGTGATCAATTAAGTTCTTGATTTAAACTGGTGTTAACACGAACAACTGGGAAATTGTAGTTTTAAATATTTGGATAATGTTTTAAAACATCGTAACGCTTAAATCTTCTTACAGAAAATTTTCACATTTTCTTTGGGTACTGCGCTATATTTTTTATATCACGTGTCACTTAGAACAGTGCACTTCTTCTAATATTAATTTTGTACATAAAATATTTCAGTATTCTCAAATTATTGTAATATGTTATGTACGTTTAATTATGGTAAATAAATATATTACGTAAATAAATAAATAGTTTGTACTCTTAGCAATTACAGTTGTCATAAGAGAAGAATATAATGCGGTACAATTTCGATTATCTATTCTATTCTATTAACTACAGTAGAGTGTCAAAAATTGGGACCATAGGTTGTTTGAAAAAACAGAATTTTTGAATTCTTTGATAGCAATCTTAACCATCTAAACAGGTGAAAATAATCCTGCTCTAATGAAACCTCAAACAGTACAATTAATAAAAAATATAATTGGATCATACATATTACAATGTAGCACATACTACAGTAAAGTTCAACAAAAAATGTTGACAGTAAGACGCCACTTATAGCAATATCAAAAGCTTGATTTTATGAACTCATTTTAGTACATTACTTCTTATAGGACGTTATGTAGTCAGATTTCACAAATAGTGAATCCGTGACGCCAGAAAAATAATTTTCAAAACGTCCATCCGTCCGTCAGTCGTCTGTGAACAACATTAGCAAGTAAACTACGCGTAGGTTTTTTTCCAAATTGAATACTCGCCGGTTAGCCTGGCCTCACACAAAGCTATGCCTTTTCAAGCAACTCTTTAATTTTTGGGGTACTTTGCATGAAGCCCTTGAGGCATTTTCAATATTATTATTATTATTATTATTATTATTATTATTATTATTATTATTATTATTATTATTATTATTATATATAAAAACTAATTAAAAAAAGTCAACGCAAATTTCCATTTAGAACGAGGTTATACTCTCCTATAATATTTTTAAACTAATGTTTCAGTTCTATCATTAGGGGACCGAAGACATTGAAAAAGTGTAAAAAATTGAAGTTTCGGCGACGATAGTCGGCAGCTGGAAAAATGATGAGGCAAAACTGCTAAGCTAGCCCTAACCAAAAATGTAGAAATAAAACTGTCAATCTGTAGCACCACTAGATTACTTTGCGGCGTTATGATTACCGACTCTCATTGACTTAACTATTTATCCTCACTTCCATTAATCTAATATTTTCTCAAAACTATATTTTGGAAGGAGAAATTTCTTCTTGTTTTTTAGTCGTAATCTGTTCACCCGATAAATTTATTCATTTCGGTTTATGAAGAACATTTATAGAATTTCCATAAAATAACACCGAGTTCAAATTGAGAGAAGCCGTAACAATATTCAACTGTCTGTTTTGTTCATAAAACAAAACCTACTTAGTTTTCCTTTACGGTAAGCTGTATAGAGCTCCAGGCATTTACTGAACTCAACTTTTGTCTTCCTAATTACTCATCACTAGTTTTCGACTTTTGTACCAGAAGTATAGCTAGGTAGCTTTATTATTTTCACTCACAGTCTGTGTTTATTCTTTCATACGTATGCTAATTAATTTAGATCATATTTCTCCTTTTATTCAATGTCTATGATCGTAGTTTTTAATGTTTCGTGCAGTTTTCCATTCATATATGTACACTAATGTCATAATATCCTACTCATTACGATAATTTACAACATCTTCAGTATAATTTTTCCACAATATTTATATTGTTTTCGATAGTAGGAGTGTTAACACTCATGCTTCGGAACCACAAGAGTCTCTCAGAAAACATTGCAAAGAAACTCTAGCCGCAAACAAGTGCAGAGAAGGAATGAAGTCCGGCCTCGGAAATCTTCCAGTTTATTCCGCTGTCTCGGGTGGAGTGGCGTGAGCGTGGAGATTTTGATTAATTAGAACTTCCCAGAAATGGGAGAAGAGGGCAAGCAGGAGGGGAAAGCCAGGGTGGCGCGCTGCTTACATTCCGCACATCGCAACTACGCGATACGCTTCTCTACAAGCAAAGCACAGTGGAACAAAATGACTAGAAATGCTCGTCGTGGCGCAACCAAAGGCTTACTTAAACCTTTTAAGTTTAGTTTATTTAACGTCCTTAGAAAAACAGAAAAAACTATTACGTAAGGGGAAAAAGATTAATCTGCGCATTTTGCTTCGTATTTCAATGTCCCTTCAACTCTCTTTTTGTTGGTTAATGAATTATTGTACCTCTGAATGACTTGGCCATCATTTGAAAACCATAAATGTTTGCTTTCCCGAAATTCAAAATGTATTTTCATTGCATAGCTACCTCTGTAGTTTTTTTCATAGTAATGATGACAAAATAGCAATCTCGGTGCCGTATGCTGAGAGTGCTCTCCAATGAGACACTTTTCTTTCTTTCTGATATTAATTTACATTGACGACGGAAACTGCGAGAACAAGATACAAAAACGTAACCCAACACAATCAATAAACACTTCAAGGCAAGAGGACAAGAATACAATCGAGACACATTCGTGTCTAGCGTGTAAAACTAAATCTGCCTAACATAGTTACAGTACATTGACCGTAGTTCAAGAATCCACTATATCACAATGAAAATGTATATTATTTTATGGATATAAACAATATTTTTGTATATATATATACATATATATATATATATATATATATATATATATATATATATATATATATATATTGTTTTGAAAATTATGGAAATTGAGTAAAAAAACTAGTAATGAAATAAGGTTACTTTAAAAAAGGCTTGAAAATTTAAAAGTATATCTGTTCCTTTGTCAAGACTCTGAAAGAAATGTAAAGCTCTGCAGTAATATCTAAACTTCGGACGATTCGAAGGCATATTTTTTTTGTATTTGTTATTTCATAGTATATTTTTCAATCAGTATTTTAGCATTCGCAACGTAAAATGACAAAATTGAAATATAAGTAAATGAATACAAAATAAACGTTCTCAAGAATCCATTTTTTCAAGTGTTTTGTTTACATTTCAAAATTTATTTTCATAGTGAGAGATATCTCTACAAATATTATTCTTTTCTCCACAAAATAATTACTTCAATCTACTTTCCCTTTCAACATATTTTGAAAGTCTCCGTATTCATTCCTTTTCTCTTACTTTTTTGACGTCATAAACCTTAATTTTTATGTTTAGGGGGGTGCAAAGAAAATTAAGCAACTTTCTTATTAGCACACATAATAGAAAGCGCATTAGGAATAAGTTATGTATTTTTCATTGTCGATAATGTAATACTATCTTCAAGTAATCTTTTGTAATCCAATATATAAAACATCAATGCAGAATGTAAGAAAAATAAATAAATTTCCATCCATAGCTAATAAAGAGATCCTTTGTCGTGTTTTTATTGGATTAAACTTACATGTTAAGTCCTCCGTGCAAAGAAATTACGTATGCAAGCACATTATATTACGGAATTCCCTTTGACAACCAAATAATTCAGAAACCAGGGAGATGAAGTCGCCTTTCCTACTGCTATCGTCATTTATCCAACGTTCATTTCGAGTTTAATGGAAACAATCTTCCCTTCGCCTCGTCCGAGGTAAAGGTGACATGAAGCATGTTCTAAGTGAACCAGTAGGCATTATGTCTCTTGTTAAGTTAGCCGACTTCACTTTTCTCCATTCAAAGCAAATAATATTATCAGCTACCTCTCCTTCACCCTCCTGTACGCTCTCCCATCTTCCGCATGCACACACCTGTCCGCTTCGTCCACGAATCCTCCAGAATACCGACTGGCCCATCAGTACGCTCACCCGTCCTCCACGCCCTCGCCTCCTCCGGTACGCTCACCCGTCCTCCAGCCCACCCCTCCACAAGTACAGTCACCCGTCTCCCGGTAAGCCCACTCATCTCAGATACGCCCACGCGACCTCTGGGACGCTGACGCCTCCTCCGGTACGCTCACCCGTCCTCCAGTACGCCCACCCCTCCACAAGTACAGTCACCCGTCTCCCGGTAAGCCCACTCATCTCAGATACGCCCACGCGACCTCTGGGACGCTCACTCCTCCTCCGGTACGTTCACCCGTCCTCCAGCACGCCCACCCCTCCTCCGGTACACGCATCCGTCTCCCGGTAAGCCCACTCATCTCAGATACGCCCACGCGACCTCTGGGACGCTCACTCCTCCTCCTATACGCTCACCCGTCCTCCAGCACGCCCACCCCTCCTCAAGTACACTCACCCGTCCTCTAGTAGGCCCACTCATCTCAGGTACACCCACCCGTTCTTCGGCACGCTCACCCATCCTTCCATACTCCCAGCAGTTCTTTGGTATGCCCACCTGTCCGTCTCCCTCTGTCCACCGGTACGCCCACCCAACCGCGCGCACTGCCTATCTACGCTAATGTAATGCCGACGCCGTTTCCGGCGCCTCGTATTTCAAATTTAAACGCGGCCTGCGGGAGTCACCTCCGGATTATCGGACGAGGGGAAGCGGTGAGGGACCGGGCGTCGGCTCTGGTCCCGAGTGCATCTCGCATTGAATATTTCCTCTAGAGAGTCGCCCTGACGTGGACCTCGAGGTGTCTCCTGTCCCTGGAATGCGCGTCACCAGCGGAGACTGTACGTCCGTGGGGCAGGCCTGGGACGCACTTCAGGCCATTGCACTGACCGCGTGGTCGAGGCAGACTTCCTCAAGTCTTTCATCACGTTTCAAAACAATTTTGAGGCCGCCTGTTAAAATAAGACAATGAAATGAAATTGCGTTTTGCTGTCCACATCACTTCTATTACATCAGTTTAGTTCCGTTTTTTTTCAGATCACTTTCATTACATCAATAAAATCACGATTTTGTTAGACTATTCTTATTGTGTTTGTCAGCCAACAAAACATTTTTGTTGATAAATTCGAAAAAGTAAGTTGAGAATACCAAAGTTTTGTGAGTGAAATCAGTTAAAATTAGTGGTTCCAAAGCAAAAATTGCCACAAACAATCCTACACAAAATATATTTTTAGTGGCACGCATACTGCTCAACAAAAAATAAAACACTCTTAAAACACTATAATGAATGAATTAATATGTTAAGAAAAACTTCACGAATACCACAATAAGATAGCCTAGTACAAACAATACATAATGCAACAGTTCTTTGCATAACAAGAAAGTCAAAAAAGTTTGTTTCTAAACGCAACACATATACAACAAGTATTTAATGTCAGTTACCTCTTCCTTGGAGACATGCTATTGCACGAGGTGAGCTGTTTCGTAAGGAGACGAATTGAATACAAACATTCAGTCAGTAGGCGCAGTACTAAAATACGCGGAAAGCAGCAAAAAAGTTCATTTTTCATTGAAAATCGAAAGCATTTCAATGTTTCGTATGTATCCCAAGTTGCTGTGTATCTAACGAAACTATTACCTTTCAAAAGGCTGGAGGCTGCACAGTGTTCTTTCAATTTCTGTCGCATTGGAGATTAGTTATAACTATGCCCGGAAAAAAAAGTCGGAGGTTGCAAAGTTTTCTTTCAAAATCTGCGCGCATTGGAAATTGGTAAGACTGATTATCTTGGAAATTAAAGGAAACGGATTACTTCCAACAGCACTATCAACTAGATTTAGACTTCTACGTTATCATTCGGGGTACTATATCACAAACGTAAATACATACAAAAGAAACAAAAAATTTGAATGCTTAATGAGCATTACATCAGTATTACTATAAAATCTTCACTATATATAATTCAACCATTCCGTATATTATCAAATGAAAACCTAACACAAGTGAAAAATGTTGTTTATTTGAAGCGAATTAAAATAACACTTAATAAAAGTGACTTCCAAATAAAATTGCACTTAACAAGTAAAGTTAAAATTACACTTAACAAGAGACGGGACAATAAGAGATACTCATAAGTCGAAAATGTAGTTTTAAGATGTAGTACCTCGTATTGGATGACCATTAATAAAAAAATTAGTACTACAAAAATTAAGTGTTGTTTGAACACGTTATACGAAATGAAGACTTGAATTGAAAAGTTGGTTGCTCCGACATTATCCAAATACTCAATTCAAAAAGCTTAACATTTTTTCCATCGCTAGCCGCGTCATTTGTCAAATATTATAATTTATATCTGGTTTGTCAATAAATGATGTATTTTGATACGTAATCACGATGCAGGTGATTAAAAATTTCCCATCGTTCCAACTTCCCCCTTCCAACCTCCGCATCTGTTCTTCCCCTTCGGAAAAGACCGAAAGCCGTTTGATCCCACTGCGGCACGGACTGTGAATGTTGGAAGCGTGATGCGAGATTCGCGATCTGTTGTGCCGTGTGTGTTCGGAGTGTTGGAAAGAGGTAAACAAAAAAAGACGCCAAACTTTCGCATTGTGGTCGCCATAAGCGCGGGATGCTGGATTGGGTCTTTTTTTAGGAGCGGGCGACCTTTCGCTTTAAATGGTTCGATTTATATACTGACCTGTCGGGAAGGTATCGAAGTGGAATCAACAGCTTTCCGGAGTGGAATCGTATCGCTTTAAAATCAGTGGACTATACAGCAGTGGAGTTTTCGGCGCAAACGTAGCAGTTGGTAGAACCTTTTTTTTACCGGAATGCCTAAAAACAAATTCCGACCAAGCGATTATTTGTGGAATCATTACGCAGAATTCCCAGAAATGTTTTCCAGCGTGTTGGGATTGGGCATTAGAAGCCATCAGAGGTATTTGTAATTTTTGTACTTTCGTGCTTATTTTGCTGAATTAAATATTCGGCGTATTTTTTTAGAAATCGTAGATTAAAACAAACAATAATACTCCATCGGGAATTTAACTGATTCTACAGAGTGATTCTACTGACCAATTCTCCGAAGGGAATAAAATTCAGTATTTTATATCGAATATAGATTTTTAGTTCAAATTGTTTAGGGAGTGACAACTGAATAATGTTTTAACATCGAATCTAACTAGGTAGTTTATAGCTCCACGCTGCTCAGGTCAGAGTTGGAATATTTTGTTATACATTTGAAGATATTTGGAGAAATCAGAGTAAATTATGCTTTCGAGATCTACATCTGAATTTTTCACAATCTTACTTTTCCAGAAATGTTTAGAAAATATACTACGCAGCAAAAAATGTAAAATACCAGACATGTATTGATATATACAGTACAAATAAGTAAGAATAATTACTGAATGTGGAATGTATGCGCTGAGTTATACATTCGATATTGAAATATTTTGATCGAGAAAATTATATACGATAATTAATACAAAATAAATAAAGAGAAAGAAATCGTAACAAAAACAGCTTTCATTTTTTAATGAAATACAAGAATTTGTAAATTATAGTATTTTGAGCACTAATTTACCAGTTGTGTGTAACATCAACTAGTTTCAAACAATTTGTTGGAACTTGTACTTTATTCGGCTATTTTTATTTACTTATTTATGCAAGAAATAATAAAGACATGTGAACCGCGCACGGTTTCATAAGATCCAGAATTCCTATCCCTATATTCCATTATTCATTCTTGAATAATGAATAAAGGTACCAGAATTGGCAGAATTGGCACATTTTTGAAAAATGAAAGAAAACCAATCTCAAATAATATAAAACGAGTGTACATCCGCAAACGTTATATTTGAATTACTAGTAATACTGACAAAATAACTAACACCCTTACAGCAGCTTCACTATCCGTTGCCAGTGGCATTGTCACTACAACCAATTCACAAGATCTCACCACATTACGAGTGAAGAATATTCCTCCGGTCTTTCGAATGAAAAGCGGACTCGTTCTTCGCGTGTACCGCCTCCATTTTGAGTCTAATTTCCTTCACCCTCAGACAGTCGTCTTCGCACCCTCTGTGTGAAGTCTTCATCCTCGGCTAATGGAAGCGCGGGAACAGAAGACGCGAAAAGAAGGGCTTTCGGAATTAATCCTCAGAATTTATTCCTCACAACGAACTCCACGGCCGTCTCCGGCATCCGCCCCACCCCCTCCGCACAGCCCCGCCCACCCACGCGCGGCTGCTCTGCGGTCCACAGCGAGGAGGGGAGACCACCGCTCTCGTTGGTCGCCGTGCAATGAACAGCGTAAAATATGAGCGCGTCCTTTGTGTCTCGATTATTTCATTATTATGGGTGATGCGACAAATTAAAAATAATTCAGTTTTATTTGATGGGCACTCGGTACCGTAATCATGTCGTAATATCTTGCATTGTATGAAATCGTATTGCGGCTGGGCTCAACGCCACTGTTTTAAAGTCAAAGCCGGCGAGATAAAAAAGAATTAACGTTGTTAGTTACCAACAAAGAGGCGATGTTTTTAGCTGATGCACGGATTTGTTGCGTGTGTGAATGCGAATGTGGAGGGACATCAACTAAATCACGAAAAATGACCAAGTGACGGGCACTTCGTTGATGGCGCTTTTGTTGAGCAGGTTTTTTATCTCTACAATTGATAACCATGTCGCAACTTGTGAAATCATTCCATAGGTGTGCTCCGGTAGCTCATAAGTACATATTTTTATTTTTAAAATGTTGAATTTGCAAGGGAATCACTGAACATTTCACGGTGCTTCATCAATTTAATTGTCCTGTATTCCTAGAATAATAGCAATGCACTATTCAATTATCAGCGCAAAATTGTTTGAATAATTAGATTTACTCGGGGTTATTATCAAAATATTAACATTATTGAATTATGTGATTTCGCAAGGGGATTAACAATTGTAGAAGGGAAGCGGATACAATACAGTTCTAAACATTTGCTAAGAATTTTGAACAAACAAACGTTCTAATACAAATCTTTAATAATATGACCTCTCATTAACAATAATAGACTTTTTACGGTACATTATAAAAAAAACACAATAATTTTACAGTAAATTGTACTTTCAATTTAAGTAGTACAGTTAAATAGTAATAGTTACTTCATTATTAATTCACGTTTAATTTTCAATTGTAAAAAGGAGCAAATATTCTTATTTAATAAACTTACAATTTTGTAAAGTTAATGAGGTAGAACAAAAATAAATTAAATACTAATATTTTTTTTGTTTTAACGTAAGTTTAATTTTCATTCGTAAAAATTGAAAGTATACACATATTAAATAAACTGCATATTTTGCATTTTGAGAGAACATATAAGTTCCAAATTGTTCATTACGTTTTTGACAAATACATTGTAACGTCATTTCATCATTACCAGGATTTAACTCTCTCCGTCTCAGCTTTCCTCCTCCGCAGTTTCGGAAAGCCCGAGATGTTTTCGAAGAAAATCCGGACAATTTGTTTTTCCATAGGGGAACAATTTACGCGGATACACTTAATGTCATCGCCACACTTGTGCGTGAAATTGATCGCGACGCATCAATCATCAGCCGCCGCCCGCGCCCCTGGCGGCGGCCCTGGCCGCTGCGTATCTCCAAATGTCCCTTCGCGCGCGGGAGGGCCAGCCGCATCAGCAGCCGGGCGAGGGGCGCCGAAAAAACGCGCCGGCCTCTTCCGCCAGCAGGCCCTTCCGACCCCTTCCCTCCCCCCCCGCCGCCGCCGCACAGTGGGGCGAAGGATACGGTCAGATCAGATGAATTTGCCTTTAATTGAGCACAACTCGGTGGTAGTAATTTACAAAGTACATGAATACCCATTTCATTTTGATCATATTGAAATAATAATACTAATTATTATTATATTAATTATTATTATTATTATTATTATTATATAAATATGTTATACTGCACACTTGCCATATTGTGAGAAATTTCTTGGAAGGCGAGCTTGATTGAACTCAACACGAGCTTGGGTGAAAAATGCTGTGTAACCAAACGTGCAGAGTTATTAAATACCCTGTAAATATGTATATAGGAATAATAATAATAATAATAATAATAATAATAATAATAATAATAATAATAATAATAATAATAATAATACAGTTGTGTATGTGTATAGTCCTTCAGATATTTGTTATATGGTGTGTATATATATATATATATATATATATATATATATATATATATATATATATATATATATATATATATATATATATGTGTGTGTGTGTGTGTGTGTGTGTGTGTGTGTGTGTGTGTGTGTTTTATATAATTTTAAAATTACTTGTGTTCTGATAAAACAAAACAATTTATTAATAGTTATTAATACATCATGAATCTAAAATCTATTGCATTATGTAATGTCTAACATTCCTTTGAAAATTAACAAAGTATATTATTTGTAGGAACTTTTTTTATTTTATATTTTTGTGTTTGAATATCTTAATACGTTTTGTAGATTTGAAATATACCTTTGTCACTACGCTTAGATATTGTATCTGTGTGAGATCAACCCTTTGACAATTAAAAAAATATAGTAAAAAAACTTAATAATACACACGACAGAACTATATCACACAGCAATACACAGTACTACAAACCGTTGTACGAGTGTAACGAATTGTAGAATTTGTGGAGACATGCAACCGATGGAGATTACCTTAAAAATTACGTAAAATGTATCTTCTCTTTATTCTTCCTATTCCTTAGTTTCATTCTCATCTTTTCTTTTACATCTTCTTTTTCGTCGTCCTCTCCTCTCCACTTCATCTTCTTTTCCGCCTTTCTCTTCCTCAGCTTCTTCCCATCTATCCCTATCCCCTTTTGAGCATCATCTTTCTATTCCTCTGCCTTGTTACAATCCTTTTCTTCCTCAGAATCGGCTGAGGTGGCTAAAATCATCAACAGACGTCACTGAAGCGCCTCTGATTAGGAGGTTCTAGGGTTCCAGTCCCGACGGTGGAGTTTTGACACTAGCTGGATAGCTAGGTCGAATTCAACTGCTGTTGATTGATTGATTGATTTTTTCGTGTTTCCGAGCGCGTCAACTGCTTTGGTCATTAGTCCCGTTAGTGTAGTGCATATTTTTCTCGGGAGATGGCGGTGATCTTTCCCCGCTGGATGGCGAGACCGGCGCCGACCTACTGGCGGCTAGGGGGCTTTCCCCCTAACCAGGACTCTCCCACCAACGGGGCACCGTCCCACTCGGGACAAGCTCTAAGCTCCCGACCTGTCTCCCGGAATATGTGGAAGTGTGGTGCATATATTACTGTACGTGTGTGTGTAAGGAGAGAGGATAGGACAAGGAAGAGGAAGGACAGATCGCGCGCGGTCCGTGGCCCGTTTGGTAGGGTACTGTTCCGGCATTCGCCTGGTGTTGACCGGAGGAACCACGGAAAACTACCGATCAGAGCAGCCGGCCGCTAGAATTCTCCAGACAGCGACTGAATTCGACCTAGCTGAAAAGCTAGTGTCGAAAATCCTGCCGTTGTCGGAGCTCGAACCTACGACCTCCTGGTCAGAGGTGCTGCAGTGACATCAGTTGATGCACTGAGCTACCGCTCCGGTCAACTGCTGTTGAATGTATCATTTACACAGACACATACATGCACTACATGGCCACACATGTCAGAAGACTAGTCAGTAGTTTAGAGCACATTCCGATTGGGGCAATTTCCCCCGCTGGTGGAGATACCTAAATGAGAAAAACCTCGCATGCCTACGAGTTGTTCGTGCATGATCTCACGATCTAGATCCAACAAAAGCGTCACTTCCCTGATAAAAATGATAAAACCATGCCTTGCACTTACGGGATTGATGAACACAGCAGTTGACGCGCTCAAGAATACAAAATTATTAATCTTTCTCATTCTCATTATCATTTTATTTCTCTTCCCCTGCGTCATTATCATCATCGTATATCTCTGCCTCACAAACATCTTTCTCTTCCTCTACTTGGGTGTACGTTGATGTTTCTCCATCAATTATCGTCTTTGGCTTCTAACGACATTCCGTTCTTTCCTGATTACTCATGACTATCCATTCTTCGAAACAATTTATTATCTGAGTAAACTTCAAAATGTTGAGATAACAGAATTGCATACATTGTTTTACCGGATGTCCCACCTACTGTGGGTCACCCTCGGTTCGTGGTATCGACACAAAGTTTTCTCTCAAAACTGTGGAATCATGAGGTAAGTAATATGCCGTAGAGGTATTATCTGACATATTTTTAGTTTTCGAGAAATTTAATCATCTTTGCATTTTTAAAAGGAACTATATATTTTTCTCATCAGCAGTGGATAGATCATATAAAAAGGAATCCAATGATGTATCATACGTTAGTGTTTTGATAGAAATTTTAATATAAAAGTAGGCTTTTGGACTTGAGATTTTAATTTCAAGGGACATTTCCAGTAGCAGCCCTTGTAACTGTCGCCTTTGGAGAAGACGGCCTTTTCTGCGTAGGCCGCCGTCCGTAACAGGCGGAGATATTCTTCCCCAAAGCAAGGGGAAATGTCCGTTTAATTTAAAATCATATGTCAGAAAGTCTATTTTTATACTAAAATTTCTAACAAAATACTCACATATGATATCATCGGATTCCTCTTGTCATGATCTATCTATTGCTGGCAAGAAAAATATATCATTCTATTTTAAAAGTTAAATATGATTAAATTTCTCAAAAGCTAAAAATATTACGAACAATGTCTATACAGAATATTACTGCCCACATGATTCTACATTGTTGAGCAAACTCTACATTTCGAAATCGCAAACCATTTAGAAGTTATGAGGGTGGCACAAAGTAGGTGGGACATCCTGCATATACGTGTATTAGGTATAACATTTTCGTACGATTTGCGTAATTCATTTCTGACGAGCAGTTGGAGTGTAGACGACAGAAGCAAAAGACAACGAACAAATAATTGTGATCTTACACTTCGCACCCACATCGGCCCACAGCGCCTTCCGCGCGCTCGGTCGCATCTGAAATCGTGCCCTGGCTCACGCCCGAGCGCCGGCCTTCCTTCGCCCACTGCGCACTGCGCCTGTTCACTGTCCAGGCGCCCTCTTCCGAGGTGCTTGATCGCTCTGACCAATGGCGCCGTCATTACGCCACGAAGCCTCGGGGAAAGAGGCGGGCCTGGCATCCCCTGCCCGGCTGCCCTCGTCGTTGTTGTGCAGACTCAAAATCGATTGCCAGACGTGAAGCTGGTCGTACACGAACCAGCGAGGCATGTCTCGTACTGCTGATAATATCATCGTCACTTGGCAAAAGGCGTTTGTTAAATGATAAAACTGTACACAGAATTCATTGCGATGGCCGTGGTAGTGGCCGGGTTAAACAAACCAAAGTTCTAATTTTATTTAATTTTCAGTTCTTTTTTAAATTAATAATATATTGCTTAACATAACTGTCATTTAAATAATTGATTGTTAGTGATTCCGGACACATCAACTACTATGGTCATGAACTCCGTACGTATAGTTCCCGTATCCGTAGTGCGTAACGGGGTTTCCCCTACCAGGGTTCTCCCATCAGCGGGGTATGTCCCAGCCGGGACACGTTCAGGATGTGGATAAGACGAAGAAGAGGAAGGAATGATCGCGCGCGGTCCGTGGTCCGTTTGTTAGGGTACTGCTCCGGCATTCCCCTGGTGTTGATCGGAGAAATCACAGAAAACTACCTCTCAGAGCAGCCGGCCGCTAGAATTCTCCTCTAGGCAGCAACTGAATTCGACCTAGCAGAAAAGCTAGTATCGAAAATCCTGCCGCCGTCGGATTTTCGATCCTAGCTTTTTCTGGTCAGAGGTCCTGCAGTGACATCATTTGTTGCACTGAGCCACCGCTCACGGTAACCGTCATTCAAAACCAAGAATAAATTCCAAGTAAGTAAAATTATGATCGTTAATTCTAAATGTTAATTATTGTAAAATAATTGTCCTTTTCTTAAGACAAACTGTCGACCAAATAGAAAAAAATTAATAAATTTCTTTAGATATTGCGCGGTCATAAATAGTTGTCAGATTCATGTGAAGTGCGTGTGAGGTTAAAGGAAATGCAAACATATCTAATTAAGATAGAGTTGGCTGAGAATAGTTTTATGTGAAGTAGCAACTTGAAATAACGATTCGTAATGTTTTCATATGAACAACGCATTCCATTCTGGTGAGAAAATGGCGGTGAGAGTAAACCGGAGAACCGTAACGATCAGATGTTTATAACACTATATCATCATATCATTAATATGTCAATAACGCAGCATTCTTCACTTTTTCTCCAAAGGAGTCGGAAATATACAGCAGGAAATTGGATGCAGCCAGACTTTAAGCCATGCTCGCTTATTTATAGACCGTTCACAGTGTCGCTATCGTTTCTTGTAACGGAGAAAGTGTATAGTTGTGGCCAAAATTTCGATTCTATTAACGACATAGTAAATAAATTCATCTCTGAATATATATTATTAAAATTAACTTACGATCAAAATTTAACGATATTTACTCTTACCTATAACCGCATATAGATTCAGGATCAGGATAGTAACAGGATCAGAAAATAAAGTTACGGTAACATACACACACCCACATTTATCCTGGTTATAAAATCTCAAATCCAGTGTGCTTTGCGCAATGCAATAAATACTTATTGTCATTTAGTGAGTTTATTTCATCAGTAAAAGTAAAAATTTGTCATTTTGGTTTGTGCTGGCCTGTTAGTGTTAGCACTAACGAGAGTGGTGATCATGTCGTTCTGAAGACCATGTGTTGCAAGTTCCAACGAAAAAGAACGCAAAGTTAATGGAACGCCAGAACTTCTAAAATGCGCCCAAAGAATGAAATTATTGATTCACCAATTAACGAGGTTTACCTTGCAGTTTCACTCATGCACAACAGCATTTTTGCTACCTTCCATTTTCACCGTTTAGCTAAAACCCACCGTTACTTTTTCCTCTCACAAAGAGAATGCAAAATTGGTGAGTATGGAAGATTAGTGTTTATGAAGTTATAGCCTTCAGGCAGAATGCAAAAGCAAACCAATTACATGCTAAATAGAGTTACACATATTCACACACGCTCCGACGTGATAATTCATTTAAAGAACACTTTGTTCTCTCTGTCTTCCTCATCTCTTTTTCTCTATCTCTCGCACCCTTTCTAATATCATCTCCATATTTATCTCCAAAAAGACTTTTATTTTTTCTTCTTATGGCGTCCGCCTCTCTTCGGCTCATTGTGTCTTTCTCCGTCTTTCCTCTCTCCTTTCTTTCTGTTGAACTCTGACATATCTACCACAAATCAGTACTCACAGAGGAATATTTACATTTGGTGAATAAATTATTGTCTCTGGTTGGAATTGGCTATTCTCGATTTCCATCCAGTCTCACAATTGTCATCAGAAGTTCTTTTATTGGTATGGCACAATTGGCATGGCACATGCATCATTAAATTGACAATACGTGTAATACCGTTACCTTGTCATTAACCAGACATGCTGTGCGTTCACACATACTATCCCCATGACTTTGGTTACAAATTTTCTGCCTCAGCTCCACGTCAGACCTTGAAGTCTCCCTTGTGAATCTAAAATCGTCTGCATCTCGCATTCGTGAGCGCCCGAAAAAAACAGGGGGAGAGAGAGATCCGAAAATGTCAGCAGCGGCGGTAGTCACAACGCAAATCATCGTCCATCGCTGTGGTCATAGGTATTAACCGATAAAAAATTCTTCTGTGTATTGGGAAAAGCAAGAGCTGCAAATGTGAAGAGGAAGATAAAAAGGAAGTGAATCAAGGATTTTTTTCACTGGGCTTAAATATTTTTTTGAAAGACCTAGCTTCTATAATTTATGAGCATTACATCCAATGCCTTCAATTACTTGGCTTTTAAAAGATAAACATTTAAGAAAGGTCTTAAGCCCATAAGATAATTTTTTGCATAAAATTTTATTTGTAACAATAACAATAAAATAATAATATAACAATGTCACTATTACGAAGTGCAGAAACATTATGTTTATGAATCGCTAATACTATTTGCCACGCCATTATTGAGAAATGCTGCACCTTCGATCGCGAGCTCTGCTTTTCGATCTCCACGTCCTCCGTAGCATTCCGCCCCCTCCCCTCCGCCCCAAACCTTCAGGCCTCCCCCTGCGAACCTCCAATCTTCGGCCACCCGCCCTCGGGGGCGTCCGAAAAGAGGGACAGCGAGGGATATCCGAGGGCGGCGGCGGCGACGGGGGCGACGCGAGCCACCACCGATCCAATAGGCGATTACCGCCCATTACCACGCATTCACCGCGCGCGTGACAGCCGAACAAAAGAGCAGCGGCGGGCGCGGCGGGGCGGGGCGGGGCCCGGCCCGTCGCCGCATGTCTGATGGCGGAGTGGAGCAAGGCAGCCCCCATGTGGATCCGCTTGCGAGGAGCGGCCGAGAGGTTGGAAAGTAGGCAGCAAGCGATGGATCCTGCGGAGGAGGAGTTGGTAACACTGGTTAACAATTGAGATGGTCATAGAAAGAAATTGTTAACACCCGTTATAACGCAGTATCCTCTTTAAAATACGGTAACTATTTCGTAGCCAAAGGTTTAATAAAACAAAGAAAATGTAGGTACATAATCAAGATGGGAGTAATCAATAAAGGGTACATTTTTGTTAATTTTGCGGAGTATTTAAATTCAATGATGAAAAATTTGATTTCATCAAAAATTTGTTTCCATTTATTCCATGTGCTTTCCATTTATTATTGTTTTTCTATTTTCCTTTTATTCGGTTTCCAACTTTCCATTTATTACAGTTTTCACTCTATTTATAGGGAATTTTAATATTTCCTTCGATTATTTCAATAGACAATTTTGCATAATTGTACGCCCTCATATTGCTGTATAAACCTGAACTTTACAAAAGAAAAACATCCCGACGGATCACGATATTTGTGAGACGTGCATGATGGCAAGTATGATCCACATATTTGAATGGTACACATCTTTCCTCGAAACGAACATAAAATATGTTTCGCAATTACTGATCGTATGATCAAATCACAGTCATTCTCCTTGAAATGTAACATCACTTAGTGCTACTGTCATTTCCTCCCCAATATACAAAATTACAAGTGCAATTAAATGTGTTTATTCAACTTTTTTATAATTCATATCAATTTTAGTACGATTTATCTTCCCTAGCACATGGGCAGTGCAGATTTTCTTCCTGATCGGTTTTACTAAAGAAGAGTTGGTAGTGGTTAATTATTTTCACCAATTCTTCATTCGTTGTGGCAATGCAGCGAATAATTGCTCCGTTGTGTAGTACGCTCCGGTGACAGTCGGGATCTGCAGGTTCCAGTCCAGCCTTGGAAATGAACGTTTTCTTTTGGGTTGTTCTAAGGGGACCACCGATCCTATAGGCGATTACCGCCCATTAGGCAAACCACCCATAGGCAAACCACCATGTAGTTCTTTTAACAGGTGTATGCATAAGTCTTTTTCGGTTTCGCTAAGAGATGGCTCCAGCAAACAGTACGCAGCGTATGAATTTGGCCCTAATTCAGTTTGGTCGTCTAACTTTAACCCTCCAACACGCACAACTTGAGTCCGACAAACACTAGCGTCTGTGTTGTATCGTTCAATGATCATGACGAAGTTTGCGCCTGAAAAAGAACATTTGCGGCACGCATTTCTTTTCTTGTTTAATCAAAAGAAAGAGGCTGTGGAAAGTCATCGTTTCCTGGTAGAAACATTCAGTGAACACGCTTTAGCGATTACAATATGTTACAAAACGCTTTCCTTCATCAAGGAACGTCCATAGTGCAGGCCGAACGGCAACGCGGAATGTTACAAAACGCTTTCTTTCATCAAAGAACGTCTATAGCACACGCCGAGCGGCCGAGAGCCGTTAACTAGCAGTGTGTGACCGTTGGCGGACGAGCGAGATCACGAGCCCAAGCGCTCACCCACAGTACAATCCTGAAAACGTTAATTTAATAACAAAATAAACATTGGTATTTCCAAACCATAACCTTAATTCAGATTCATCACAATATGTGAGGCATGGTTTCGAGAATTTCAACGTGATGATTTCAATGTGGAAGTCAGTGCGCGCACTGATAGATCACAAAAGTGCGAAGACGAATAATTGCAGACGTTATTGGATGATGATCCAACTCAAACTCAATAGCAATTGACAAAAGTATTAAATGTGTCACAAGATACAATCAGTAGATTATTACTAGCAATGGGGAAAATCAATAAACGCAGAAAATGGGTCCCACACCATTTGAATGAACGGCAAATACACGACAATGCGCCACCTCACACAGCAAAACCCGTCAACGACACCTTGAAATCGCTTGGTTGGGAAATCCTTCCGCACCCGCCGTACTCTTCCATCCTCGCGCCATGTGACTATCACCTGTTTGCATCAATGGAAAAGGAGCTCACAGGGCAGCACCGCAGCAATTTCGAAGAAGTTGGTTCAACGAATGCTTTGCCAAAAAAACAAAAAAAAATTCTGTCATGGTATTCATAACTTACTTGAAAGATGGGCAAAGTGTGTAGAAGCCGATGGCCAATATTTAGAATAAACAAAAAATGAATTTACCTTAAGGATTACGCGTTTTCTTTACCACAAAAACCAGGAAACTCGTATTCATTCACCTGGTAATACCTCCGTCCATCCTATTCCTATCCCTACACGAAAGATGGGCGAATGCGGAGGGAGTGTAATTGCAAGGGTGGCAAGGAGAGAAATATTCGTAATAAGTCTATGCACTGCTACAAGAACGTCCTTCTGGCCATCATCAAACCGCCCTACCGGTGAAAGGGTCCAATAGGCGCCACGGACGTACTAGTCACGGGCCACAGAAGAAGGAACTCGTTAGCAACATACTTACGAGTCACAGCGGAGTGAATGTGTGATGGCTAGGGTTAACCTAAACTAAGGTTCCTTTTACATCTTAGTTTAGGTTAACCCAAAGGTTAAAATGCTCAATGATGATGATGATGATGCCCCCTATCGTTTGATATTGTAGTATAACTAGTATGAATTACATTGTATACATTAAATGACGTGTGTGATGATTGTATTAAATTCCTGTAGAGTGGGGATAGTCATAAAAATATAATATAGCCCATGATGGTTATATATTAGCTCTGAAATGTAATGCAGAAGAGGCGATATTTGCGAATAGAGAGGAATTTCATTTCTCTGATTACCTTCTTCAATGAAGGGTTATCGAGTTCCATACCACGTGACAACACTAGATTACTAATAAAATATAGTTTGATTTTGCCAAGGTTGTAATTCTCTTCCCTCTTACCGACGATAAAATTATTCATTAACAAAACCCCTTAGAAATGCTTCAAAATGCTTCGAGTTATACAATAATTTTTCTCGTCAAAGCGTCACCCACAAAAATCATGAATATTATTGCAACCTAATTATAATGAAATATAGACGGTATAAACGTGATGTGGTTCCCATTGCGTGCTTAAAATTTTAAGCATAAAATTGTATTGTAACAAAAAATAATTCCATTCTAATGTGAATGAATAATTTTAAAATAGTTATAATGATAAACTAAGTATATTTTCATTCAAGTACTTATTGTAAGTAGAAAATTAAATCACATTTTTCCAATTACAATATCTTAAAAGCTCTCAAGGTCTCCAAAATATGAATAGTTAGAAAGCAGTTTATTTATTAAAGAGTAACGAGAAATGAAGTATTAACTTAGTAACCCTATGCAAGACAATAAACAGACCTCAAATGCTGTACACCTGCCCCATTTGGACGAACGCTTCACAGACAAACATCAAATGCAAATAATGCAAAACAAATATTTAAGATTAGCCACTCACGCCCCATGGTTCATTTCTAATGATCAACTCCATAGAGAACAACATCTACCATCCATCAAGCACCACACTGTTCATCTCTCGAACAATTTCTATTCGATTATATCCTCCATAAATGAAATAACCCATTACAACCTAGCCACTCACAACGATTTCCACATCCGAAACCGTAAAAGATATCCGGTACTTCCTGCAAATTTTCCTTTCTTGCAAATCCTACCTCCCTGCAAATTTTTTCCAATGTTAACTGAGCCTAGGTGCTCAATGAGCATCCTAAACCTGAGTAGTAGATAGATTTAGTTTTAGATTAAGTTAGCTCTTAAGTTAGTCCAAAGACATGTGAAAGAGTATTAATACTGAACCATGAAACCGTCAATTGAACATTAAATATAGAATAAAAAAGGGATTAACCTATATTTTGTACGTGTCAAAGGGAATATTCCGAAACATTCATCAATACCCGAAAGGCATCATTCCTTTTCTATAAATATCAGGAGAATTTTCAGGACTGGCAATGCAAAGCGGGTGCAGGTCAATAGAATCTGCGGTTTTAATCATCGGAAGGATCAAGCTTGTTCAGTCAGAGGAGACAATTCATCAAAAGGCCCAGTTCAAATCGATGGCTATTATTACGACACGAGAAGCATTCAGGTCGATTCTGGCCTCATAACTCACTGCCCATAATAAAAGGAAGCGTTTAAAGTGAAATATAACAGAAAATGAGCTTATGTTGTCCAAAAACGAAAACTACTACCGCGCTCTCATTGCCCAGAAACACGTTTCCCGCAAAAAAAGTAAATTCAGTGTTTATATGTAAGTAGAAAAGAAAGTTCAGCTTACAGAAATTTTAGTTCCTCTTGGAGTTTGCTACGCAGACCTCTTTTTCCACTGCAAGGAGGAGAGAGTTCCGGGAAGATAAGAGAAATGGTGTACGTGCAGCGGGCAAAAGAATTAAAGAAAGAAAGAAGAGAGAAAATAATATCTCCGCACACGTGTAAGTGCTACAGATAAGATTGCAGACAACGAATATTAGGAAATATACCGGTGTGGGATTTCTTGCACACAGCGTGGAGCACTCCGTGTACTGCGGAGTCGCGTGGGGAAAGAACAAGGGAGCGGCGCGCGTCCCAACAGAGATTGACAGTCGAATCACGTGCACCGTAGGCCGCCTGAAACAAGACAGGCCCCAATAATTTCCCGGCTCGGGCAGGCGTGTGGGTGGAGGCGCCGGCGATGGGCGTGGCGGAGGAAGCAGCGAGGGCGGTGGTAGGAGAGTGGTAAGGAGATGGTGAGGGAGGTGGCTGACAGCAGTGATGGAGGAGCAAAGGGGGTGAAGGAGATAGCGGAGGTGGGTGTTGAGTTGTAGTGGAGGTGGGGGATTTCTGAGTGAATGGAGAAGGCGGAGGTGGAAGGGAGGTAGAGGTTGAGGAGCAGGAGGAAGAGTGGGTGCAGGCGGAGGCGCAGGCAGAGTGGAGGGAGAGGTGGAGGCGGGGGTGAAAGTGGGAGTGATGCAGATGGTGGATACGGTGGGGATGCGCAGGAAGCGGAAGAGACGAGAGGGACGGGGGAATCGGCGGGAGAGTTGACGTGGGCATGGGCGGGAGCGCAGGAGTGTAGTGGAGGCGAGGTGATGGCAGGGGCTGGGGTGGGGCTGGTTCGGGACGGAGCGGAACCGGTTGCAGGGATGAAGGCGGGGTTAGTGGCGGACGCGGGGATGGTGGTGGAGGCGGGGATAGTGAAGGAGAAGAGGATTCAGGCAGAGGCAGTGGCAGTGTTGGAGGCGACGGCAATGTTGCAGGCAGGCCAGTATTGGATTTTGATTGATTGATTTTCCCGTGTTTCCGGGCGCGTCAACTGCTCTGGTCATTAGTCCCGTTAGTGTAGTACATGTTTTTCTCGGGAGATGGCGGTGATCTTCCCCCGCTGGATGGCGAGATCCGGCACCGACCTACCGTCGGCTAGTGGTTTCCCCCTAACCAGGACTCTCACACCAGCAGGGCACCGCCCCAGCCGGGACAAGCTCTAAGCTCCCGACCGGTCTCCCGGGTTATGTGGTAGTGTAGTGCATGTTAGTGTAAGTGTTTGTGTGTAAAGGGAGAGGATGGGACAAGGTAGAGGAAGGACAGATCGCGCGCGGTCCGTCGGCCGTTTGGTAGAGTACTGCTCCGGCATTCGCTTGGTATTGATCGCAGAAACCACGGAAAACTGCTGATCAGAGCAGCCGGCCGCTAGAATTCTCCTCCAGACAACAACTGAAGGAGAATTCTCCTCCAGACAACGGCCGAAAAAGCTAGTGTCGAAAATCCTGCCGCCGTCAGGACTCGAGCCTACGACCTCCCGGTCAGAGGCGCTGCAGTGACATCAGTTGATGCACTGAGCTACCGCTCCCGGTGCCAGTATTGGAGGCGGGGGCAGCGTTGGAGGCAGAGGCAGTGTTGGAGGCGAGAGCAGTGTTGGAGGCGGAGGGAAATGCGGGCACGGGAGCGGGCGCGAAGGCGGAGCTTGGGAGGGGAAGGCGGGGGGGGGGACATAAAAGTAACACGGATATTGCGAAGTCGCGCTCTTTGTCTCGGCGGAGTCGGGTGTTCTCAGGCCCACGACGAGTCGCGTCTTGTTCACGTGTTCCGTGGTGGTCATTTCGGCGTTGCCCCTGCCTTGGCAGCTGGACGATTTTGTCCTCTCATCGCCTCCACATGGAATGGAAAAATCTCTTACTTGGTTCATTTCTCTATTAACAATGTAAACATAAATGTTACATTGTAAATAACCTATCCAGCTACATATCTATCTACCTACCTTTATATTTCGCATTTATATTTACAACTTGTGTTAGAAATCTATTTTCTAAATAGTGCAGAGAAATAAGTGTGAGATGAACCGGCATTAAAAGGCATTAAAGTAATAGAGTTTGTTTCAAAGCAGGTGCAACGTACATGTGTAAAACGAGGGAGTAAGAAATAAACCCAGAAAAAATTAAGAGAACTATTTGTTTAAAAATGGTATTATACACCTTTTCTACGAAACTCATAATCAACCGCTAGTGTCGTTCCACTGTAGACAATATGCTAAAGGTGTGTTTTGTACAAAATATTCAAATATGTTTCATCTCAGTGTATCATCCCCAGTTTATTGCAAGAATGTCATTTTCTCGCATATTTCATTTTCAAAGCCTATATTTATCATCAAAGGTTTTGAATGTCCAATGTCCATATTTTTGGCAAAACTTTTCACCTTACTTTCCGTACAAGAAGATTCACCTGTTTATCCAATCTCTCTCTATCTCACTCACACGCATTGACAGATAATGACACATCAAATGTAAATGCATCACATAAAATAACAAAACATTTCCCCTTATTTATAAATAAACGTTTTAACTTTATTTGACGCATAAAACGTGCCCATCGCATAACTTTATTAGCAAGGAGAAATTTAGCAATAACTCATTATATTTGTTTCTTTTATAATCGATCCGCCAAATTAATACCTTCTCCCACACCTTTTCTTTTAAGAAATCTCTTTCAATCACACGATCGTTTTGATGATTAGCCAAATTGTCATGTTATCCTAACACTAACAATGGCTTTGCATCACTATTACTCTTCACAAGAAATTACAAAACATCTGTAACCAGAATTGGCGGCAAATGAGCCATTCATCTCATGCCGCCAATAAATTCCCTCCATCATTCATAGAACTAGTTAAACACGTTTAACTGTCACTCAAAATCGCTTCATTGAGGTGGTTCATTATCGAGCTACATAATGATCCACACACGGGCAACATAGTGGTTGAATTGTAAACCAAAGTATTAAAGTAGGAGAACATTATTTTATTTTATTGGCAACTTTAAAGACCCCGCTTGATAATTATTACACGTTGCTACAGTGGCACATTTGTATTGCATACGAGTTCTGCAATTTTTTGATTACTCTTCTGAACAGAAGGTCTCTTTGAAGGTAAATATTTAATGTTGTAACCTATTCATATAAACAGTATAAGAAGGACATGGCAATATGTTTTTTTTTCTAGAGTAATTTTCTTGACGCTTCTGGTGGCAGCGCAGAAACCTATTTCATTCAACTAAACATTAATTTTTATTTTGTTTTTCCTAAAACAAATGAAATAAATTAAGATACAGGCGTTATTTCTTACAATTCGACTTTATTGACATCAATTCATTACACGACACTTGGGTAGTGAGAGAATGGTTCATGAGCGCATTTGAAAACACGAAGACTTTCTAATAAATGATTCTAGTTGTCCTCACAGACCACCCATCCGAATTAGACACTTTATACTTCAGGCTCAAGAGATATACCAAAGGCACCAAAGGAACATTTTAAGACCAATTAATGTTTTGAGATAAAATTGTTTTTTCGTTCTACAAACTGTACATGAGTATGGACTGGGTAATTAGAACTCCTTTATTAAGCGGTTTTCCAACATCACTTCTCCACTTCAGAGATCGACGCGGTAGTTGCAATCGGTCTACTTGCGTTCTTACTTTTTCGGAAGTGTGTGTGTAAGGGGGAAGACGTCGCAAGGACCATGATAAAACCATCCATCTACTGTCAATCAAACCAGAAAATACTGGTACTCATTTGGCAAGGAGGCAATGTGAAACTCAGGATCGCGATCAACACGACATAACGGAAAAGAATCCCCAGCTGTGCTGGAGTTTGAGTCCGGGTCTCTCAGGTTAGCACACTCGTGACTTAATCAGTAAGCAGACGAGAAACATCATGAATTTCCCTTCACTCCTTAGTTGTGTGAAACAACTGAATAATGAAGTATTTAGTACTAATAAGTACTTATGTAAATATTACTAAACTAGCGCTCTTCATCAGCAAAACGGTGCAAAACAGAATCATACACAAAAGTTTTAAAAAAATTGCAAACACACTACTTAAGAATAACAAATGAAATACTCTCGTATATCACTGCCACGGATGTACAACGGCTCATATAGTGCGAAAAATAGCATATACGAATTAATGGCAGACTCTCCTTCGAAACCTTTCTGACCTATGACGTCAGGTGTGTCGTAAGCAATGATACATTAAGTATGAGAATTCAATCGGTCATCGCAATATAAACATAGGCTGAATAAATATTCATATTTTTCAGTCAAAATAGATACGGTTTCATTGTTTTATAGTTTTCATAAGGTCCTGGGTATGTAATGAAAATATTATCACGTCTGAAAATATCAAATAAGCACGTATAGTTCTGTTTTAATTTCTGTTCTTATTGTAAATTAATAATATATGTTTTGGGATTTTTGCGAGTCCCTGGAAATTTAACAAAATCATAGGTGCCTCTCAAATGGCGGGAAGCCGCATACTTTTCCTTCAATTTCTGCGCTCATTAGAAATTACTCGAAATATTTCCGAAATAATAAACCTTCTGTCTTCTTACGAGCTCACAGCTCTGTGATCCACACAGAACTTCCTATGATACTACAAATTTTTTTTGAGATCGGCTGATTCCCCTATCATCATTAGACACTTGTCACAAGTATAACAGTGGATCATTAGTTTTTTTATTAATCCATGAATTGCTCTTCCCAACCCGGAGACAGTCACACACTCCTCATTTCTCCGATCGTATTTTCAACAATGTCATTAGACCCCTATCATCTCTTAGCCATTTCAGAGGCGTCACAAGGGAGATAAGTTAAATATTGCAAGACAAATTTTAAAAATAAATAATATTCTAAAAATAACACTAAATATATTGTAAGTCATTGCTGAACCTGCCGGAAAGGCTGAACATCATTTCTGCGCACAAACCACCAGGACCCCGAATCCCCGCCCTAATCACTATTTGCCGCACACGAGGGCCCTCACGCAGCCCGCGTGATTCCCCATCACCATTCACCACCATTGTCACCAGCCAGCCCTTGCGGCCTCTTGCAGGCCTCATCCCAGGGCGGCGCCCGTAACAGAGGCGTCGCGAGCAAAGCTCCCCAGCTCGGCGGCCGAGATATTGCAGGGGCCACCACCGCCCCCTGCGTCGCCCCTCGCGACGAGGGTGGGCATAATGGGAAGCAACCTCCTTCAGGAGGCCGCGAGCGAAGACGCGCGGAAAGGAGGCGCGGAGAAAACGCGGCACGGGACGAAAAGAAGAGCACGCGAAGGGAATCTGGAGGCGGTGACGCGCCGGCGCGGCCAGACGTAGTAGTAGCAACACAACACGGCAATGCCATCCAGGGAGATAAAACTTGTTCTTCGGGAGAAAGTAAGAGAGCAGCGCCGCGCGTCGCGGAGAGAGACGGAGAAGGACGAGGCAGATTTGCGAGCAGATAAAGCGGATTCGCGGGGGCGCCAACCCGTCTCTTCCCCCCACCCCCGCGGCTCACGAACAGGGGAACGCTCCTTTACGCCCCTCCTTGGCCTGGCTGCTTGCGAGCCATCTATATATAAAGATATTTCCTCGAAACTTAAATCTTGTTTTATGTCCAGGGTGGGTATCGAGTTTTCAGTTTTCGTCACACCGTTCGCGATGGGGCGGGGTGCGGTGCGGGGAGAGGCGGGAGGGGAGAAATATTGGAAGGGGTGGCGGCGTTCTGTTTGGAAAAATGCCGAGGGGACCGGCCGAGGACGTCTGAACGCTACGCTCTGTCGCTGCAGAGCGTGCTACGCTCTTCGGTAATGTATATGCCGCTGCCCCTGGAGTGTCCGCACTAAAATATATCCCAGCCAATACTGTAGAGATATGAGCGTGGGTTTTCCTTTTATCTGGGGTGCTGAAATTCAAAATACCGCTGGGTTCGGAGAAAGCTGTGAGAAGTGGGGACTTGTTTTGTACAGCCTCTGCGATGCTTTGATGTTGGCGTGTTTGAAGAGGGCGATTTGGGGATATGGGGAAGTACGATCACTTTTTGATTCCAATATATGAGAAATAATATGTACTTGTTTGTTTTGAAACACAAATGTTATCATATGAAAAATTGTTGCGGAATGAAAGTGGTAAACAACAAAGTTATTTGGTTTGCCATCATAAACATGGATTATTCTTTTTCTGTTTACCTGCAGGTACTCTTTTCTATCTTATAGACAGTGGATTTATATTTTTCACGTTGCTTTTAAGTTTATTTACTATTCAAATAATATTACAAATAATTTAAATTGATACGCAAGTATAGAAATATTATTTTTAATGTATAGCATTCAATGGATAATATAAACGACGTATAAAACTAAAACAAATGGCAGGTGGGTTTCAAAAAGTCAGTTAACACGTGTCAGCTTATTAATAACCCATTGATTTAATATTCATTAAAGGGAAAATAAATATACCACAACGGAAAACATAATAGAAAAATAAATTTATTCTGAATACCTTTGCGAATGTAAAATTACAACAATTCTGTTTTTAATAAGTCACACCGGGACAAAATTAAACCCAGCGTTTGCTTCAGGGTGATTGCAATCCAAGGGCTTAATTGGCATATCCCACTATGACTCGTCTTGCCTCCCCAAGCCCCCATCATCTGTTGTGCTTTACTCTCACTGTCCAACCACTACAACTCACTGTCCAACCACTCCAACCATAGTTCTCACTGTCCAACCACTACAACTTACCCTTCCCTCATCGCCCCTTCTTCAGTCCCTTACCAGATCCCGCCCCGTCCCGCTCCTCCTCGACCCAGTCTTGTTACTTCCCAAACCTAGTACCGTTCCTTCGTTCCGACCCTTTTTGCTGTCACTCTGACACCATCCATCCATCACTACACCCCATTTATCTACCACCCAGCAATCACTGTCTCCCACATCCCGCACCCATTCCATTATAACCAATCCCTGTTTGCTTCCGCTTCCCTTTTCCACTTCTCGTCGCATTCTGTCACCCTCACTACTCTTGTACCACTCCGGTCTTGTTCCGCTACCCCAATGCGGTTCACTCGCTTTCTCCGCTCCTCCATCGCGCCCCGTCCACGTATTCCACACCCGTTTCGGCTCATCTTCACATCTATTATCATTACTGACCAGTCCTGTCTTCTCTATCCCACTCCGCGTCCTGCATTCTGATCCACCCTTGTTTACTTTCTCGTTCCACTGTGCCCCTTTATCCTCGTTTCGCTGTGCCCCTTTCCTATCCCCGTCTGTCTCACTCTTCCTCCGTTTTATGACGCCTTCATCTCGTCTTTCTTCCGCATCCCCATGGCCCATTCTATCCCCTCTGACTTATTCCACCACTAGGGAGGGCAAACAAATCGATGTTTTTTACCAGAAACATCGATATTTTCCTATCAATGTTTTCTTCACATCGATATTTTGTTGCAAAAACATCGATGTTTTTGAATTTTATTTAAAATTAATGGAGTTTAAGCGCGTTGTAGAGTAGCGTTTTGTAGCAACAATCCACAATAATATCCTCGTTTTTCGTCATTGTCTTTATCACGTTGCACATTTCGCCTGTGCAATGTGATGGAATGTGGTTTTATTTCCATGGTGTATGATTGGAAGTAGCTAAAGGGTAAAGTAACAAAACACGATGTTCTTTATTGTTAATGTTATTCTTCACATTCGATAATTTTTATTAACATACTACTGACATGCTGGCAACCAAACAATAAAATATATCCCTTTTACGTACTGTAATTAAAAATGGATAGGAAAATAGCATGCTTATTAGTCTACAATTAAAACATCGATATTTTTTCGTTGACGTTTTCATCGACATTGCATCATCCCTTTAGCGATGTATCGATGTTTTAGTAAAAATTGTCATCACTACTCAACACCGGTTTTTCCCATCTCCATCACCCACCACTCCGGTCCCACCAACTCACCAGCGCCAGCCTTTCCCACACCACCGCACTCCCAATCCTTCCCCCTCCCCACCCCTCCCCGCCACGCGCAGCGGGCGTCACCGCGCGTCGCGACGCCGCGTGTCCCGCGCGCTGGCGAGGCCGCGACACGGGGAATCCCCCGGGGCGAGCTGCGGCGACGGCGGCGGCGTGTCACGTGTCGACACGTCAGCCCGGATTGGCGCTCCATGACGCGCAGGCGGCGGTGGCGCTGGCGGGGGCTGATGTTTCTCAACCGGGATCTCCCCCAACCCCTGCCTCAGACACACACGCGGGGAGAGAGTCTGTTCTGCGAAGTTTTACACTTAACCTTCAAATACTTTCAAACAGAATTGGGGATTTTATCTCTGCTGAGAGACTTCTTCCGTGGAGAAACGTTGAAGAAGGCGAGACCAGTGATTGCGAATGCCATTCGTATATCCCGGTGCGATTTTACGTGGTTTATCTCTCATAGCAACGTGTATTTCTTTCTAATCAGCATTCAATCAATAACTGAAGATAAACTACGTATCAGTCACCTTCATGATCACCGTTTGATCATGTAACCAGAGAAAACGGCTCTTAGGAGCCATTGTGGTTATCTGCTCAATGACGTACGGTGTAAATGCGTATCCTGTCGTCTATGCTTGGTTTTCCAAAGTGTCCGTCATCGTCGTGATCTTCATCGCTAGTAAGCATAGTTCATTTCTTAGTATATCAGTCACAGCATATTATCCTGAAAGCAGTGTGGCTTTATTCTGCCTACTAAGAATATTCTTCCTTATTCAGTTTTTTCTGGTTGACATTGTCTCATCCTTTTCACAAACAGCTTCAGCGTTATTCATCCAAAATTAATGCTTGAATATTCCCTAAGATGGGTGAGTTACCATCAACCTCGTAGTCTCCCTTAGAATTGGAGCAGATGAACGGTAACGGAAGAGAATGGGGAGAGTGAAATCAGGCATGGTTTGCGACTCATTGTAAAGAGTGCCACCCCGGCAGTCGTTTAAATGTTTGCATGTACTCGTATGCTCGTTTTCTTCCATTTTCACTCGTTTGTGTGTTGAGCCCTACCCTAGAACCAGAGCTTACAAATAAATCTTTTGGGATATTTAGACTAATGTCTCCTCGTACAGTGGTGATATGCTTGTGTGGCGGTATCGGACAACTACCCATTTCCAATTTAAGTCCATTAGCGTTTGGAACGATTTTAGAGGCAGGGAGGTTTCGCACTCTTAGGGTGCGGGCCACAAGAAGTTTGAGAGACATTGACTCTCACTCAACTATTCTCACGCTAATTACCGGCGCGGTAATGAGAATTAGTGAAGGGATTCGGTTCCGGAAGTGATATATGAGGTAATAGGAATTCACAACATGTCACAAGACGGTATAAACAACTGTCGAATACACTTGATGTCTGGAGAAGAATTATAACGGACGGCTGCTCTGATCGCTGTTTTTTCCTGGTTTCTCCGATACTAGGTGAATGACGGAGCAGTCTCCTAACAATCGAATCACGAACTGCGTGCGATTTTTTCTTTCTCTTCCTTGTCTTTGATTCTCCCCTTACACATCCACATTTACACTTGCACGCACTGCACAATCACATATTCCGGGAGATCAGTCGGGAGCTCAGAGATTTCCCGGCTAGGATTGTGCCCTGCTGGTGGGAGATACCTGGAAGAAGAGAGGTCGGGAGCTTTGAGCTTGTCCCGGCTGGGGCGGTGCCCAGCTTCTGGGATATTCCTGGAGGGGAAATGACTCACAAGCCGACATGTATGTCGGCGCCGGATCTAACCGTCCACCTGGGAAAGATCACTGCTACCTCTCATGATATAAAACGCGCATTACGCTTACGGGACTAATGATCGTAGTAGTAGACGCGACCATAAATACGATCAATGAAATAAATAAATAAATAAATAAATAAATAAATAAATAAATAAATAAATAAATAAATAAATAAATAAATAAATAAATAAATAAATAAATAAATAAATAAATAAATAAATAAATAAATAAATAAATAAATAAATAAATAAATAAATAAATAAATAAATAAATAAATAAATAAATAAATAAATAAATAAATAAATAAATAAATAAATAAATAAATAATGAGCGAATCAGTTGGACTCGCAGTCTTAGTGTAATGCATGATTGGGTGCACATGTACCAAGTTACTGCGCAACTGGGCCGTCAGAGTTTGAAAATTAACAAGGACACCACAAAAACTACTGTTCAGAGCAACCATCTTACGAATTCGATTCCTTCATGCGCCACTAACTCGCTGAGTAATAGTTGCTAACTCACTGAGTTGAATACACACGAAGTATTCTTTGAAACCTTACCGGAATCGAACCCACGACCATAAGGTAACCTTCACCATAAAGCGCTGCGTTTCGCTCACCACTACCTTTTACTAAATATTCGTCAAGTATATTTCTGGCGACTTACCGGAATCGAACACACACCATCTCAGTTTCAAGTACGTCCAAGAGTCGTTTATACCCTCACCGCTACCCAACAACAAAATTGTAAATGTTAATTATAAAAACATGTGAACGTTTCAATGAAGAATAATATTTCAATAATTGTATTGTAACCGTCAAATTAATTTCTGGCGTCTTGTCAGAATCGAAACCGCGACCTTTCAATCACAGATAAGTTCGATCATACCGCGTTTCCTACAGGTTAGAATAACTACATATTCCTCTTTAAACCACTAAATAGTTTATTAAACGCCCTATATATAATATTAATCGACGCTATTTCAATACCAGAACTAAATGATTATTATTGGGTTATTAAAATGCTTCGCACCCGGAAGACCGCACTTCGTATCCCGCCCACTCGCTGTGCTCGCGACTGTTGAGCACGCGTTTGCGGGTTCGCCGCCGCCGCCGCCGCCGCCGCCACCGCCGCGCAACTTAATCGCTCGTAATGCCCGATATCGACGCGTCACCGCGAGTCGATAGGTCGCTCGCCCTGGGCTAATTGCGGCCGGCGCTGTGGGACCTGCTGCCTTGCTGCCCTGCAGCCCTGCGCCGGCCCGGCGCCCGAGCCGCCGCCCGGGCCCTCGCCCCGGTGCACCGGGCACGGCGCATGCGGGTGCACCTGCGTGCGGAGACCGCCACAGGCGGAAGGTTGGCGGTGAACATATTTACGGTCCGACGTTATATTGTAACGGTTCATGGTGGTGAATTACAACACAGATGTTGATTTCAACGATTGATTGATTGATTGTTAGTGATTCTAGGCGCGTCAGCTATTAAGGTCATGAGTCCCGTGAGTGTAGAGCATGTTTTTTCATCGAGAGGTGACGGTGATCTTCCCCCACTGGATGGCGAGATTCGTCGCCGACCTACCATCGACTGACCGTGCTTTTTCCAACCAGGTAACTCCCACCAGCGGGGCACCACCCTAGACAGCCTATATCGCTATTGTCGAAAATCCTGCCGCCGTCGAGACTCAAACCTAGGACCTCCCAGTCAGAGGTACTCCAGCGACATCAGTTGATGTACTGAGCCACCGCTCCCAGTTTCTTTTAACGAAATAGTTTAGTTTCTTAACATGAAATTATTTTCTAATACAATATATACTGTCAGTACTGATTTTTATACAGTTGATTTAAATATGTTCACGATTATTTATTTCCACTAGGCTCACATTCTTCGCACAACTACACTGTCCACTGTCCTGCGGTTCACCGTGATGCACCCACAGCACACCGCAGACTGCAGTGACGCCGCCGGAGCTGCTCGTTTATTCCTAGCAGGCGCCGAGCGCGGAAGCTTCCATGAGTTGCGTCATTGTTCTTCGCGAACACGTGAACGCTCTGGAATCCGGGAGGCATCTTCCCCGCTCCTCGCAGTGGACTCCCGCAGTTGATGTAGTTCTCGTAACAAAGTTACACTCATTAACGTCAGCAGGTCGGTATTCAGAAAATACTCTAGCCTAACTTAACAACTTTTTTGTGTATTTACAATGTTTTAACTTGGTAAACCATCAATGAAATAAACTACTTTACAATGCGCGCAGGAATTGAGAGAAAACTATGCAGCCTCCGGCAAAGTGAGGACTATCTTTGGTTTCGTTCAGTGGCGGCTCGTGCTTAGGTTGCACAGAATACGAAAAAGATCTCATAATATCTTAGAAATGTACAATTTCCTTTGCATGACTTTCTATTTTCAAGATATTGCAGCAATCTCGATGTATATGAAATCGTTCTGAAACCAAAGAGCGTCGAACTGGCGCTCTCTCCGGTGTCTGGTGCCTTGCCAGGAATTGCACCACGCTCTTGGCTCTTGGCTTTATTATTGTATTTAGTGAATTTACTCTTTGGTAGTGAAGGTTTTGGAATAAAATAATTTTATTTGTGTGAGACGTGTCAAAGCAGTAGTGCTAGTTGCAATGTGCTGGAGTCGAACATGAGTGCCCAGTGGAAATGAAAGCCAGAACAACGAGCGCGGGAGGTGTATATGCCTTACGCGGACCCAAAGTCAAACATTTTGTAAGTAGTGTATCAATATATACTTTCATTTAACTCAGTTTAAATTGATTTGATTTGCTTACATTTTTAGATTGTATTCGTATTTAGAATTTTGGAAATAACATTTCCCTAATTCGATGGAGGCACCTCCAGTCTCTTGGGGCACCAGTCACTACTGTTTTTGTTTATTTCCAGAAACACGCAAAAAATATAAAAAACAAAAACAAATAATCAGTTTCAGTTTCGGTGGGAAAATTTTTAGCTAAAGCAAAGTTACCCCTCTTTCCCCCCAACTACTTTGACGCAAGCGAAAATCAATCTTTTTCTCTAAAAGCTCTTCACTCAACCGTCACTGCGGATCAGACGAGCAGATCATGTAATGAAGGCAGTTGGAACCGTGGCAAGGCGGCTCGAGGCGGCCGAGACAATGGCGACACGAGCTTACAGCTCCTTGTCACTCAATCTGCCATGGTCCAAGTAATTTTCACATGTGCGGTTTTCATCAACATTGAAAAGTGCTAATAAATAGTAGTGTCTGCATGGTTTCGTGTTTTCGTTACTAGTTACTGACGCAAGTTATTTTTTTTTTTTGCTGTGCTTAATTATATTGTAGCGTCGTGGATACAAACACTTTTCAACGAGCGGCCGCGTGACGTTGGCGAAACGTTAGGCGTCCACATGCTAGCCTTTGTTACAGAGAGAGCGGATGTGACGTTGGGGAAAAGCCAGGAGGCGGCGTGGAAGGGGAGCGGGCTACCTGCGCCGGGCGCGACGACGCTTCGATCTCTTTCGCTTCGAGTGTTCGAGGAGTGCGCATCTGGCCGAAGAGCCAGTCGGCGAATGCCTGGTTGGGTGCGGGCTGCGAGCGTGGCAGATAGGGCCGGCAATGTGTTCGCCGTAAGGACAGGGAGACTCAAGGACGAGTCCGTAAGTAGGATGCGGCGCTTCACGCCATCGAATGTAAGTGATATTCGAGCGTAGTGGTGTGGTAGCCGCAGCGACAGATCACTCCGTGCAGTGGGATCTTTTTAAGTTAATTTAATTGTGTAAATAAGGTTGTTTCGGTGGTGGAACTTAATAAATAAACCAGCAATTATTTAACCCACTCACGTCTGTGTATTATTGCAACCGCATGACGCCACAATTTACGGCTACGTAGTACTCTTGCATTACTGAAATCAGTGAAATCACCATTTCCACGTGAGCCGTAAGATGCATCTCTTTGTAATGTGGTTAACGATGGAGTTGTCAAAATTACAGTCAGAACTGGTCGAACCTTGCAATTGAGGGCGACGAGAACATTTACGAGCTATGAAAACTCTGTAACAAATCGTGGCGAACATTGCTGAATTTCCTGCTGCAATGTCAGGTTGGTGCGAACATTATCTGCATCCCAAGTTGAATTGAATTGAATTGAATTTGCCTTATTTTACGTGGCGAGACTCAGGCCATGAGGCCTGCTCTTCCGCCTGACCACGCAAATTACGCTACGCTCCTTTCACCAATCATGGGAGAAAGAAGGTATTACTTGGACGACGAAACAGGCGATTTTAATTTAGCTCAGAGGCATCATTTAGGCTTGAGGATCTTTTACATGCAGTAAATCTACTAACATGGGACAGCCGATTTACTTCCCCTCCGAAGGAAGGCGTACGGAGGATTTTTTCGCCCTTAAAACTCCACGGCTTTGATCGGGTTTGAACCCGCAAACATAACCGCATAACAGTCCGATATGCTAACCGTTACACCTGCGAAGTTGAGACAACGCAGCTGGCAACTTCAGGGCAGCTTAACATACTGCTTGCATTTGCATTGTAATGATTAACATGCATTTTCACCTCCAAGTGATAGCTTCTAATTTTAAAGAATTTCATTGTTGTAATGGTTTGTTTATGTGCCATTTGCTTTCAGCACAAAGACGGCTTATAGCTTGTGAGAATTGTGACCTCAAAGGTGTCAGTCTGTGTTCTCAAGTTTGTATAACAAAATACAACCAACTTAAATCTCATAATCTATGACCATATAACTAATATTTCAGCAATGTTGTTCAGCAATGTTCAGCAAGGCAGATGACACCGTAGCAACGCGACTTCGTCCTGAGACGTGGATTTCTATGGTGAAGATATGCAGATGATACCGTTGCAACGCGAATTCGTTCTGAGATGTGGGTTTCTATGGTGCAAATACGCAGAGACCGTAGCAACGCGAAAAAACAATAGAGAGAAAAACACAGTGAACTTTGAAGGGTGGACCAGATTAGGAATTAGGGTATTCCGACTCATGTCATGGTGGTGAGCGGATCGCTTGTGCGGTTTTTCCTGAGGTTAATTATTAAATCAGGACTTGTAATATTTCGTGAAAGTGAACATTGGACTTGAACTTCACCGGCATTCGCCTGGTGTTCATCGAAGAAACCACGGAAAACTACCGATTACAGCAGCCGACCGCTAGAATTCTCCTTCAGACAGCAACTGAATTCACCGAGCTGACAAGCTAGTATCGAAAATCCTTCCGCCGTCAGGACTCGAACCTAGGGCTTCCCGGTCATAACCGCTGCAGTGACATCAGATGATGCACTGAGCTACCGCTCCCGGTCCCTCCTAAAATAACTCTCATTCACAAACCAACTTTTCAACTCGAGTGGCTCTCGAACGCCATATTTCAGCCCACGATGCTGCCTGCCTTCCGCCTCCTCGTAACACACGCCGTGTCCCGGCCCGGCGGCGGCGGAGCGCAATCAAATTTTTGGGACCGCCTCCACCCCCAGCGCCTCCGCCGTCGGCGGCGCGCCGGCCGCTCAAAGACCCCCAGGGAGAAGGGCGGGCGCAGATTTAGTTCGTTAGCCCTAACACAATGGCGTCATGCCTCGTGGCCGACCACGCCTCCAGCCTCCCGCCGTTTCAGGCAAAACGGTCCGCCTGTTTCTCCCTCTGAGGGATGCGTTATCTGCGGTCGGGTCCAGGACAAACGGACAGGCCAGAACACCTTGCGTCATGACTCATAAGAAGTCAATTCGAATGCTCAAGCGGAAGCGGTTTGGGACTTTATTAGCCTTTATTGTCTTTATGGCCTTTATTGAATACTATAACTCAGCAGTAAAAAAATGTTTTTCTGGTCATAGACACATTCTAACGATATAATTATGAAATATTTTATATTACACATGATATACGCCATGCGTTTATGTCACTCCATGCATTGTTAGGCGGTGAACGCGATAAGATAACGAGATGAAGTGATAGTAATCTAGTGGCGTCGTGAATCGGAACGACCTGGTAATACTCTCCGTACATCAGAAACGAAACGTTTTTAAAAAAATAATTAAACTAAAATAAGAACGATAATTATTTTATTCACTTGCTTGATACTTATTTTTTCACATAAACGATTTGAAAAATAAGTATATTTTTTATACTGAAATACAGCACATTTTTTGGAGGAGAAACACGAATTAGTTTTGTGATTTTCTCAAGCAATATTTGCTTCTGAATTTTTTTATTATTTTTCCCTTAATTAAAATAAATAAATGTAACTAAAATAATTATTGCAAGTAAAAATTTTAAAAAATATGCAATAAAGGGTTAGTGACTGTTGTTTCCAAACACGTCAACTTTTATAGTCATTAGCTACTATAGTGTGACTTTTTACGCGGGAGGGGGGGATGTTCTTCCCATTGTATTGTGAGATCCGGCGCTGACATACACACCGCCCGGGGGAGGCTTTTCCTCTCCACGAACCTCCCCCATTGGAGCACCACCAGAGACGGAACAAGTTATAAGCTCCCGACTGCTCTCACGGCTAGTGTGGTCGTGTAGTGCATGTGTGTGACCATGTACGTGTTTAAGGTGCGAGGATAGGACAAGAAAAGGAGATGAAAAACTGTCTGTGGTCTGTTCGCTTGGGTTCTGCCCCGGAAAAGTCTGGTATTGTTTGGAGAAACCAAGGAAAACAACCTATCAGAACAGCTGGTCGTTAGGATTCTCTTCCAAAGACAAACTGAATTCCACCCAGCTGTGCAGCTAATGTTGAGAATTCGCCACTGACGGGACTCGAAACCTAGTCAGAGTTGTTGCTGCAGGGAATGTCAAAACTATGCAACGGAAGAGATCCCATGACTCACAAATAAATATAAACTATTATTATCCGATATGATGAGTTTTCTCTAGTAATGTTTTGATAGAAATTTATATAAAACGATAACGATAAACTCTGCCCATTACTAGGCTCTAATAACAGTCCAGATAGAAATGTAAACTTGCACTTCATTCACAACAGTTGACGTAACGATCCTTTTTAGGTTTACAAACCAAAAGGACAATTTTTACAACTGTGTTCTTAGCAGAATACTTTTCTTAAACATTACGTTTATATTAAAACTTAAAAAGTATACATAAGATTTCAATTTTTAATATGTTCCGCATTAATAAGAAAAGAATAATGTCAAGAATTTTCCATAGATAAAGTTTCCGTGGAAGAATTAAGACCCAAACATTTAATTTTGACGTAGAATAAATCATCACTACAGCTATGTCGTATGCGTGGACAGATTGAGAGGAAACTAAGCAGTATGCGGCTATTTGAGAGGTGTTGATGGTTTCATTAGATATCCCGGATTCCGAAAAAAATCAAACCTTTTAAATGTTCACTGTAAAATCTAATTCTACGAAATATCGTTCAGGATACTGCACGGCGCTGTGCTAGGCTTCTGTGTCTGGCCAGTTGCATCTGACTTAAAATATTCATTCATAATTTCGTAGGCGCTTAGAAATTGAGATACATCTAAACTTGGCACGGCCGTGCGAGATATGCCAATAATTTTTGTGTATAACCAGGGACTGGGAAAAATGCAAAAATGTTGATATTCGATTTTTATTCAAAATGTAAATATTTGATTACCGTATTTACGCGAATCAAATGGCCACCTTTGACCAAATGTAATATTCAAAATTGTGGTGCGCATTAGATTTGATGGCGTATTAGATTCGAGTGTCACTCCGTTTTGTAGATCGTCCGTAACTTTATTCAATTTTTTCGTTTATTACTTCACAATAGATTGCTGGAGTTTTCTAATTCAACGTTTCAGTTATCATTGGCCGATTATTGAGAGTTTGTAGTTACGATATGGAGGGCAAACAGAAAAACTGATGATGCTGCATTAAAGCGTAAAGCAGTTAACAGTAAAACAGTTAGAATCCTAATTATGAATACAATACATCCATTGTTGTATTACACACATTTAAATAAAATACTGTACTTATTATTCGGTCATTAATATCCATTACATTCGATACAAAAAAATCTTAATTTTAAGTTTCAAATATGGGATGCTAATTATTTTCTTCGATGGCGCATTAGATTCACGAAAATATGGTATATTATTTTGCTTATTCTCATACTGCTCGAACCGGCTGAATTACCATACGATGCTACAAAGCATTCTATAAATAATTCGTCAATGTAAGGTTATGAAACATTTATCAGGACTCATACTTATAATAAAATTCCGTATAAATGGTACTCCTGTTGCTGTTAAAATTGCTCAATCTAATAATTTACTCTGGTATCTATACATTATTTCATTGATTTATTTACGCAAAAATCTTTCTTCCACGTGTAACATACAAAGAAATATTTTACAAAATGTTATGGTACTTTCTTAGCCCCTCGGGTGAGATCCCAGGCTCAATCCCCACTCGGAGCAAAAATAGAGCTGTAGTTTTCCATTACCATTGTCTCAGTTTCTATAGACGTATGACGAAAGAAAAAGTTAAAGCAGACCAAGTATGTTAGATAAGGTGAAGGGAATTCTCGCTCAAAGTCTCCCTGGCCCTCAGGCGCGGATAATAAATATAAAGAGAGTCAAGGCCTGAGAACGCCGCTAGCTGAGAAAAGTCGATTTAAGACGATCCTAAATCTCCAAAACATTCATACATACATTATTACTCTTTTACGTGCGTTTTATTCAGTTTTAGGAAGGACATTTTCAATTAACAAAACTATTTCAGAATCATTTTACCATGCCCGAAACATAATGGAGAATAATATACGGTAATACAGAAAAAATATTGCCATTGCTAATATATGTCCCAGCTTATCAATATTTTATCAGCTTTGATACCAGTCCTATCAACAATCTTCAAAAAAAAAAACAGTATAATCAACAGAGTAAGGTGGTCTCTCTGTAAGTGATTATAAATACAAACCATTCTCTATCTAACATTAGAGACTCTACTGAGCCTCAAAAATCAATTAACATTAATATTAACAGTAATATTTAATGTATTATTTACAATTTGGACTGTATAATTAAAATCAACATGCAACTAGTCTTGTACCGCAGTCTCTGGGTCAATGACCCTCATCTCGATCAGGTTTTTTGTCCAGTTTCCCTGACCCTTTGAGTAAATGCTGAGATGGCCCCTTGGACATTAATGTAACTTCTTTATCTGTGCACATCTTCTAGAATTTAGTGGAAAATATAGTTATTAAAATTATCGTTCTCCATGTTGTCGCGGCAGGAAGTATTATTATTGGACGAAGGTCATGATGAGAACCCAAATTTATTGCTGATTTACCCTTGAAAATAGATTTTATTACATCGGAGCGAATACTTTTGTTAACAATCCTTGCAAAAAAAACGCAATTAGTATATTGCTTACGAATGGGATCACAGAAGTTTGAAAACCTGCACAGAATTCACGTCTTCCCATAGCACGTCACACACAGATTTTAACTGTTTTTGACGTGAAATAAATAGCTAAATAAATAAAACATTTCAATTCAATAAATAAGTTAAGCCTACCAGAAGCATTTCCAACGTTACTTCCTTTGCGACATCCCCCCAAACCGCCAGCAAGATCCAATTTCGGCTCAAAGAGCCGAGCATTGTTTTGATAAACCCTTCTTCCCCTCAGAGAGATAAATGGAGAACTAGTGCCCTGGAGAGGCGAACCTCCGAGTCGCCTGCAGGTCGCGAGGGCACAGAAGTTTCCCCCTCTCTCTGTTGCTTCGCGAAGTTTTGTGCCAAGGAGAAGGTGCTTCTCGCTGCCCTGGCCTCCAAGTTACCCAACTGCCGCACAGTTAACCATGTGGCTCACACTCGGCAAGTTACTCTACCGTGTCGGGAAAGGAAGGCCTGTATTGAATTTAAGGGATGTGTTAGTTGCATTCCGACTCCCGAATATGGCGAGACTAATTTGATTTGAGATCGAATTCTTTTTCTTTTTCTGACTGACAGGCAGAACCATTAAGAAATATTTTACACCGCTTAAGTCTAGAAACTTATGTGTAGCATATTTTAAATATGTTTATTACCTGTACAATTATTACAAAAAGTTTCAGAATTTTAAATTGATTAAAAAATCATATCTTTTTATGGATGAAACTAGAACTTCAACATGGTAATTTTTGATAATTAACATTTATTTTTACAATAATACATTAATTATATATAAAATATAGTATTAGTTTAATTCATATTTTTGAAGTCATGCAATTTGGAATAATAAAGAAACCGAAGATAAAAAACGATTGTTAATATTTGTGAATGCAAGAACTGAGAACAACGATTTTAGTACCACATCGTTAGTATGCATATAATAACCATCAACTGCTCTACCCAAGCACTATGTCTTGTGGACAGGAAGTTTAAATATCTCATAGTTCAACCCCAAGTGTGGGGACTTCTATTCGGAACTGGGCAGTCACAACTTTAGTTGAACTAGTCTTTGGAAGTCAAATCGTTTTTAGAAAGTTATTTACAAAAAAAAACACGAATGATAAAAACGATCCATTCGGTGTTCTAATATTTTAAAATATTCAGGAAAACTCGATATGTTCTTTTTGTTTATTTTATACGAAACGTAGAAACAAAAATAATCACTAGAATAAAATCACTTTAATTGAAGAGCTGGGGTATAACGATGCACGTCCGAATCTTTTTAAATTTTTGTTTAGTATACAATCTATATTGATTCATGAAGTTCCTTTTGGTAGAATCATTATCACAAAAAGACGTAAAGTGTCTAGAGATATTCAAAAAACAAAAATTATTTTATATTACGTTTTTATAACTTTGAAATTCTAATAGCTCAGAATATAGAAAATGTGATAATAATTGTTAACCCCCAAGCCTTGGAATTTACTGTTTCAAATTTATACAGACCATAAATAAATATTAATAAAAACAATAAATCTAATAATAATAGTATTAATAATAATAATAGTAATAATAATAATAATAATAATAATAATAATAATAATAATATTTATTTACATATTGTTTTACAGAGATCATACGAGAAGGTCATTGTCCAAATGTATATTCTTCGTCACATAAGTTTCAAATATCACACTTTTTATTTCTCTTAACTGAAATGTATCCTTGAAACAATTTACCTCCAAATTCCCAATGTATACCATAATTCTTTATTCATATTCATCTCTCACGTCATTTAATATAAATATATTTTGACGACGAAGGCTGTTTTCTGAGAAACATTATTTTATCACAACGAACTCGAAATTAATTTATTATTAATTTACTTATTTCCATTTTGTGCTAATTTTCAATTTCCTTCCGTAACAAAAATTAATCCATCGTCCATTTAATTATTGTGGTTTCAAATGTTTGCAACCATCTCGTATTAACGCTTTGAAATTTCAGTCCAACGTAGCATTCTCCTGAGAGGAGCTTTCGTCTCGCGTAGACAAATCTGAAACGCTTTCTCAGGAGGGAGAGTCAGGAGGATGCCTAGCACTTTCACTAAAAGCGAAATTCACTGAATGAGTTATACAGAGTTTCAGGACTCTACTTGAACTTTCTCGTCACCTTCACGTGTATTCAAGATACTCCACCAGCAAATGTCATCTGCTCCTGTACCTTAAACCCAACGCGACGTATTTATTTATTTATGATATGACTTTGTATTGTAGGGACAAAGGGCGGCTATTTAGACAGACAGATCAATCTTCTCTGTAGTAGTTGGAATTGAGCAGTATGAACACGATAATTTTTGTTGAATATTCATGATGAAGATGGAGAACGATAAAGTGGAAAAGATACAGAAGAGACTGGAGATCATCGATTAAACGTGCAACAAACCCGTTTTCTTCACCATCAATTCCACATAGAATGGCCGTGTTTTGAACCCCGGTTCGAAGAGATTGAGACCAGATCTACACCAATAAACAAGTAGCCTCATCAAAGAAGTCTTGATCCACGCTACAGACCACAATCTTGAAGGCTACTTCTTAACTTATTATACTAATATTAAGTAAAATGTATTAATGCACATATACTTCACAAGGGGTCATGAAAGGTCTTTTAGGCACTACCGATATCCCCGGATCTCATCGTTTTCTATGCATAAAATTGTCTAACAAACAAACACAATTTGTCATTAACTTGTTCTCATAAGTAACGCCAACGTCAGCAAACAATTTTTCACCATCCTCTTAGCCAACAAATTCGTGTTATCCCGTTAACTAGTATTAATATTTCGAGATCGCCACATCATAAAATGAAACACTCTAGCCCATTATCACAACTATATTTAAGTGAGACTGACACCAAATTATCCCTCATCTCATCACCAATCCAACAACCTCGTTAAACGCCATTCGCTAATTCATATCGAAGGTATCCTCCACTATGTTCTCGACTCTTCTTGCCCTCCTCCATAACGCCAACTCCATCGTCACTAGCTCCGCCTCCACCTCCCATCCTCCGCGCGCCCTGCATTCTGTCCGCGCCCTCGCATTCTGCCGGGCGCCCGCCGCCGCGCCGCGCGCGCTGAAGGCCTGCGGGCGCACGCGAGGGGCGCCGCCTCCGCCACACACAGCACCCCGTGCGGCGCGGCGCGGCGCAGCGCGTCGTCGACGCAGTGCTGGATGGAAATGAGCACTTACTTAGGCGCGCATTAGCCTTTCATAGTGGCCGCGAGCGGCGCTGCTCCCGCAAGAAACACGCCGCCACTGCCACCACTCCCAACAGCGTTGTCCCCGCCGCCCTCACCACCCACGCCGTTATAGACACCGACTCGTCTCCTCTACCACCGCCGCCCTCGCCTCCGCCCTCGCCTCCCCCCTCGCCTCCGCCCTCGCCTCGCCCTCGCCCGCCCTCGCCTCGCCTCCGCCCTCGCCTCCGCCCTCGCCCACGTTGACGCCCTCGTTACCGCCCTCGCCACCACTTTCGCTGCTGTCTTCGCTATCGCCTTTGTAGCCGCCTTCACCGCCCCCTTCGCCACTGTCCTCTCCACCGCCTTCTCCCCCTTCCTCACCCACGCCACGCCTTCGATACCGCCCACGACGCCACCCTCCCCACCGCTTTCGCTGCAGCCTCCACCGTCGCCACCACCCTCCACACTGCCCTCTCTACTCTCACCGACTCCGCCGCCCCCACCGCTGGCGTAGTTGTCGCCGCCTTCGCGTAGTCGGCGAACACAAATCAGCGCGAGGGGACCGCTGAGGCCTGCGTACGACGGGCCCACGCCACCTTCTTCTCCCACCCGCCCACTCACCCACGCACAGCGAGGCTTCTGTATTAAGACCAGGGGAATCCGACTTTCTTGTCAGTGAGATCTATGCATTTTTAATTCAAACCACGTAGACGTTTTGTTTAGAAAGTAATTTGATCTTTTTTCTTAACCACATTTCATGATTTTCACTTTAAATGAAATGGCATCCTTATGTGATACCACTCAACTAGTTTCACCGATTTAATAGAGAAAAACTAAATTTTAATAAAGTCATGAAATAGAATGAATGCTTATTTACCGACAGTTGTCATTATCTGATTTTGAAGACCACCTACAATTGAACTACAATTCAAGTACATCCTAACACGTGGAAATCAAGCGGGTGCTTTATGTTCTCCGATTGGTTATTTTAAATTCAAAGGTTGGTGAGTGTATTTTGAAAAAAGCAATGTCCAGCAATCGTCTACCGCATGTGTCCCTCTACAAATACTTCTCAGAGATTATCATTCCAAATGGTCAATGGCGCAGCCAATGGGGGAGGAGATTTGTGCAGCTTTACTGTCAGTCTTAGAAAACAATGACAGAATTTAAAAAAATAATTTTATAAATTTTCTATGCTGACGAAAGTCGTTCAATGTTTAAATTGTTAACGTTATAAATATTCACTATCAGGCCACAGATAAATATACATTTTATATTCATCATGAATGAAAATTCTTTTATAAGGAAACGCAATGGCTGGACACTATACCTACAGACCCCCCTCCCCGCCCCATAAAGATCCTGGGAGCTCATCTGTAAGTAATGCATTACTTTTTAAGTTAAGGCGGAGGGCTGGATATTCTACAATAGTTCACTACAGAATTCATGAACAGATTAAAATAAATTTACGTTTCAATTACCTTTTCTGAAACATGTGTAACTCTGTTCGCAAAGGATAATGATGATATTGTTCCAAAATTTGTAAACCACCCTCATTTAGTCACTTTTAAATAATAATACCGACATGAAACAATATTTTTGAGGTTTTTTATTTTCCATATACTGTATACGTAGTGCGTTTTGGCGTTTCTTTTTTGGGTCATGTAATCGTAGTGTTTCATTTTATTTGAATAAACAATTTTTCTAGCTGCAGCTATCACTCTGCCTCGCGTAAGAACAAATATTCACAAATATGCTTGTGCGATGAAAATAATTGTAGGCTAAAGAATTTTTTCAACGATAGTATACAAAAATGAAATTCTACGTATTGCGTAAAGTTAGTTTTTTCTTCAAACTTGAGAAAAATGACACGTTACTGCGCCGAAAATAATTTTTCACAGCCGTGATTTTACGTGAAAAAGACTTTTATACACGGTACGCAGGTTTCAACAGAAATAAGAAAAGAGAGCACACATAAGCGGCAAAGCAATTTTAATTTTATTATTATTAAACCCTTCCGAACATCTAGTAACTTATAATTAACTATTAACACAGAAGTAGAAGGTTAATATTAACACGTGATATATTATGTAGAAATTCGTATCAGGACATTCACTTATTGAAGTTCATTAACAAAACCCGTGACAAAATTTGTAATTAATAACAACAAATTTTAAGAAATTCATTAGCCTAGTTGTTATAGTGGTGGAAATGGATATTTATGATGCAGTTAAGAGACACTTTTTTTATTTAACGAAAATAGGTCCAGGAAACATTTTAGTGATCTTAATTCCTTTAGATGTACACCAGTTCCTCAGCTGAGTTTGTTTGTAAATTCCTTTGATTTTTTGGGTTTTAAGTTATTTATTGCAGCGTTCAAAGTTTTGAGCAACTACAGTGATGAGTAAATATTGTTTGTTATTCACTTTAAATTCAGTAATAATAATCACGATGTACCATTTACAGAATAGGAACTCGTTAGGGATAACAATACTTCGTTTCCTTATGTGTGCGATTGTATGGTGTTCTGTTATCCAATCGTTTAACGATTATGGGGCTTCCTTTGAATTAAACGTAAATAGCAGAGATGAAACAAATCATAATTAGTGTTGTAAATAACATTTTTATATGAGCTTACGATCGCATACCCTAAGATTGCAGAAAGAACTGTTTTTATTTTGTGGGTGAAATACTTGTGTTTTGCACGGTTTCGATTGATTTTTTAAGTCAACCTATCGGTCTCAGCTAAAAACCTTCAATCTTGATCGTGGAAAAAATAATCATTTCACGCAATTAATAAAAAATAGTTACTCTGGACTATTTTTACACACAACAGTGTCTTGCGTTTAAGATTAGGTAATCTACACTTCCTTGGCAGAGCAATTCGTGATCTGTCATTTTATTTTCACATAATTATTTTTGTACTACCAACTGATCACCTTCTACTATGAATTGCGTAAATATAAAAGAGTTTTACAAAATTTCTCACTCATTGAAAACAACTAAAAACATTCTTATTCCAAGATGCACATTTGTAGCTGCTATTCATCTACAGTGATATCTCACGTTTATGAACCGTGATATCTCAATTATCCTCAACAGTAAAATCTGCGAAAAGACTCCAAAATGGTATCAGTTATCATGGTATCAGTTCCAAAAAATAATATACTTTCAAAATGCTGTTCACACACGACAGTGCCAATAGGCCAGAATTTCAGAACTTACGAGTATTTGTATATGATATTCCTGGGAAAGCAATTTCAATAGGAGGTATTCAGGAAATTTCCAAAATTCTTCTCGGTTTTACGTTTCAGCAAAAAAGAATCTAAAACTACCTCGCCAGTGAAAAGTAATTGTTTGGCAATGTCTGGGACGGACATTTCAGGAGGATAGTCTCTCCCGAAGTTTTTCTAGTTTATGTCCACCTTCAAGGTTTTCCCGCTGCTTTGCCTAGCGTCTCAAGGACAGGGGATTGCCAATTTCCTCGACAATGGACCCTCTCCGTACGGTCAAATTTTAGTAAAGAATACACTTAAACCTAAACACTATTGACAAGCAAATAAGTCATTCATTTTTAATTTTCATTTAGAAAAAGAATTGTTTCCTATGACTCCCTCCCAACTGTCTGCCGGTTCTCAAACGTTCTTCTCAACACAATCCCAATGTCAACTGCCTTTGTAGGAGCTCATCCATCCTCACGAACCAATATCCACCGAGATCCCCAGCCTCCATTGCTCAAAACATTCCAGAACCAATCCTCCACAGCACCTCCTCCTACTCCCCCACCACTCGCAGGCACCAAGTGAACTAGGACGCACACGGAAAGGAAAAAAGGGAAGGAAAGTAGATAAGGGAAGAGGAGGGGGAGAAATCAAATAGTAAGGAAGCGCTCAACGCCCAACAAGGGTTAAGAGACGCGTTGCATCAACAACATTGCAACGAATTAAAAAAAAGGGAAAAGAAGTAAGGGGTCGGGAGGTATTCAGAAGAGTAGAGGAGGCGAAGAAAGTAAAAAATAAAGACGAGAAGGAATAAGTAAGGAAGAGGAATGAAGAGGCGAGAAGGAGGGGAGAAGAATGGAAAAGAGTTGAAGGGAGAGGTGGGACAGGAACAGGAGGGGAACGGAGAGAATGGGAATGGCGAGGAGGGGAAGGAACATCGGAAGAAAACGGATGGGAAGGAAGGGGAGGGAGATGAGGGGAGAGGTAATAATGAGGAGCGGAGATAATGTGAAGAAAGGCGCAGATAACGAATAGGAGTGGAATGAAGAGGATTGGAAGGAGGGATGAGGAAGGGAGGGGGATATGCAAGCAAAAGGGATAAAACGAAAGGGTTTGGGAGGGTGTTGGCGAGGGAATGGGAAAGGATGGGATAGAGGTGGGAAGACGGAAGGGGTGAGGCCAGCACGGCTGCGCCCCGCGCGAGCAGGCGGCGGAGGGGCCGTGAAAGGGGGTGGGGCGACTCTACCAGAAAAATTGCGCGCGCGCTGAACGCAGTCCAAGAGCACCCTCCGCCTCCGCCTCCGCCCCCTCCACCTCCAGCAGCTCGGCTGCGCCGGAGTCCTGGGTCGCTGCCAGGACCGTGTTCGTCGTCGCGGAGCGGCAAACAACAGAACAAAGCGCCACCGCCGCCCCCACCGCCCCCATCGCCGCCGTCGTGGAGAAAGTGCCGCCGTCGGGGCGCGACGCCGGCCCGTGACGTAATTACTGCCTGCCGCCGCGGCGGGTGGGCGGGGCGGGGGAGGGGCCGATGGGCGGGGCTGGTGGAGCTTCCAAGAATCGGCCCGCTGCCTTTAAAAGGGCCGGGCCCGTATAAATCAAGGAGTACCCCAGGGCGCCTGGAGGGGGCGTTGAAGTCGCCGCTCCCCCAGCGGCGTGCGCGTGGCGTGGAGGCAGGGGAGGGGTGGGTGGGGGTGGAGGGAAGAGCGGGCGCCGCTTGGAGGGAAAAAGACGCACACGCGCTTCTCGTAATTTATGGAAAACCTGCTGGACATTCCCGAAGTGCCCAGCAAGTACCGTGCGTACTCTCTATGTACAAATACTAACGATGTCCTGCACAATTTACGGAAGAACTCTTAAACACTTGTATGGTTTTGTTGTTGCTGATTAACAGAAGAATATTAGTGCTACTCTGAATAATATATTTGCGAGGAGCTAAAATGAAAGAACATACTATATTTGTAACCGCATTTTTAGTTCTAAATTAATAGTACATTATTATTCAAGACGATAAAGAGATTAGTTAGGAGATAGTACAATATTTTTCTTGAAGAGATAAAGTATCTTTTTGCTCATGTGTAATATTTAATTTGATTTTAGCCAAGTTTTTAGTGAAGTAGAAAATAAAAGTATGCTAAATTTCTCCAGGAAAAATATGATAAAAATATATTGCAAGAGGATATTACTGGCCATTAAGAAGCGTCTCCAATCTTATGAATACAATTTCTAAACAAACTATTTTGAGAAGTACGAAGTATACAAGTCACACTGCACAGAATTACTTATGGCTTCGAACGCTGCGTAAGGCATACAGGTAATTGACCTCAGTGCATACTGTGGTAGGAACGACATTACAGAACTCATGACATCAGATCATTCATTTAAACAAATATATTGCTACTACCACAGCACAAGATCTCTGACCGAGAGGTTCTAGGGTTCCATTCCTGATGGTAGCAAGATTTTCGTTTCTAGCTAGATACCTAATTAGTCGAGTTCAACCATTATGTGGAGGAAGTCTCGTGCGACCAGCTGTTCTGTTCGATGGTTTCTTCGATTAGCACCAGGCGAATGCCGGAGCAGTACCCTAACAAACGGGCCACGAACTGCGCGTGAACTTTCCTTCCTCTCCCTTACCCTATCCTCACCCCTTTCTTATTCATACTTACAGGCACTACACTAACACACATGTCCGGGGATCAGTCGGGAGCTTCGAGCTTGTTCGGGGTGGAGCGGTGCCCCAATTGTGGGAGATGCCTGGTCGGGGAAACCCCGCAAGACAACGTGTAGGTAGCGCCGGATCTCTCCATCCCGCAAAGCACCGCTACCTCGTGCGATAAAAAGCATGCACCACACGTACAGGATTAATGACCTTAGCAGGTGACACGCCTGCAAACACTAATCAATGGAAGATCACTGAAGGTTGTAAAATGAAATGTGTTATTATAATAATAGGGAACCCCGCACCCATTTGCTGGAGACAATTGACAGAAAAAAGTAATACTAAGGCACGGCACAAGATCACAATAGAAACACTGAAAAAAGACTTCAATCATTTCCATATTCACTTTGAATTTGTGTTTGCGCAGATGATCTAACTTCTTATACCTGGAGGGATTTATTAATATTTGATAGAAAATCAATACGATCAACAAAATTAATATTAATTTCTTATGGTACTACATTGGATGAAAGCAGACTTATAAGTATTTTTTCACTTAAACATCACAAACAACTGACATATAAAATACACTACAAAAATAATGTTCATCTATAAAAAAGTAAACGGCATTATCTGAAGGATATTCTTCATAGGTATTCGTTTATCTATATCTCTCAACGTTCTCTCAATTACAACATAATTAAAACACGCTCGCTGTGACTAACTTAGTTGCTTAAAGGTAGCAACTTTCGTAAAAAATGGGTGAAGATACGCTCCCACGTCGCACTTGTAAGTTAAATTCTTTCCACATGTTCAAAGATGTCCAAATATTTCAAGGACGCTAAAAAAAGAATGGATTGGTGCATGCAGGTAATTGATTCCAAACTGAACAAAAAAACAAAATAGGTTAATTTCGTAACTTTTATAATTCAATCATTTTCAAGGTAAATACTTGCAAAAGAGTACCATAGTACGCAATGACACATAAAAAATATTTTTCTTCAAAGTAAAATATCTAAATGAATGGTTTGGTAGAAAAGCCGTTTATTTGTAATATATAATCACTTGTATTTTAATTACTTTGACTTAACTTCATTTTAAATCTATTAACAATAGATAAGGAATAAGATTGTAAAATTATTTTAAGCACTTCTTTTTAAACAAAATTCAAATTTTGAATTAAGAAATCAAGTATCATAATATGTAAATAGTAAATGAAAATTTAATAATTGTTTATAACTATAGGCTCCTAGAAATCAATAGGAATAGTCTTTTACAACTTTGAATGTCAGTTGTGTCATTAACTGGCGTTCGACTTCCTGTAAAAAATTAAGTACGTTTAATTTCTGAAAAAGTTTGTTTTCCTGAAATAGTCTACCTTACGACCTCGTTATTACATTAAAATGCTTTTTCATTCGCTTATTTTTATGCTACTAGAAAATAACTAGTAAGGGGGAAATGTAAACTTCAACAAAAGAAGAGATTACACATTTCTTGATTTTAAATTTCATTAACGTAAAATAACTGAGTTCATTTAATAGCTTTTTCTTGGTAATCCATACTTTTCTTTAATGAATCCGTATTAAAAGGAAACAATTATTACACTACAATGCATTACAAGAAAAATAATTTTCGACGTTAAGTTAAGTAGTAAACTGAGATTTAAAAGAATGTTTTCAATTATGAAATTCACTGAAATAGCAAAAAGACTAAGACATTTTTAGAGATAATATTGAATGCATATGAAAGGGAATCTGGTCAAGGGTTCTCCAAACTGAGATAAATGCAAAGTAAGAACTTACAAGTAAAAATACATGTCATGTAAAAAGGAAATGTTTACATCCATGACTTCAAGGAGAAAATATTGTGAGCTTAGAGAGATGAAAGAGGGGTAAACGGAGAGGGAAGAGGAAGCGAGGGAGGAAACATTGGATTGATTGATTAATTGATTTTTCGTGTTTCCGGGCGCGTCAACTGCTTTGGTCATTAGTCCCGTTAGTGTAGTGCAGGTTTTTTCTCGGGAGATGGCGGTGCTCTTTCCCCACTGGATGGCGAGATCCGGCGCCGACTTACCGTCAGCTAGTGGGGTTTCCCCCTAACCAGGACTCTCCCACCAGCGGGGCACCGTCCCACTCGGGACAAGCTCTAAGCTCCCGACCAGTCTCCCAGCATGTGTGGTAGTCTAGTGCATGTTAGTGTAAGTGTGTGTGTAAGGGGTGCGGATAGGACAAGGAAGAGGAAAGAAAGATCGCGTGCGATCAGTGGCCCGTTTGGTAGGGTACTGCTCCGGCATTGGCCTGGTGTTGACCGGAGAAACCACAGAAATCTACCGATCAGAGCAGCCGGCCGCTAGAATTCTCCTCCAGACAGCGACTGAATTCGACCTAGCTGAAAAGTCAGTGTGGAAAATCTTGGCGCATCCAAGACACCTGCACATCCTTTGGCGGTGTCTTCTTTGCGCCAAATGCTCTAAGCTAACAAACATGTGTGGTAGTGTTGTGTACGTTAAGGGTAAATGTTTAATAGTTTCCGGGAGAGGAGAGGACAAGGATGTGGAAGGATATTGCTTTGGTAACGGCATACGGAAACTACCGAGTTCCCTTCCAGACAAGGGTTGAATCAATACCACATAAAGTACAGGCACCGGAAAGAGGGCTCACGGCATCATTTGATATTATTGTAGTGCATCTGACCGCAAGATCCTAGGGTTTGAGGATGGGGGCAGGATTTTCTGCACTAGGTAGATAGCTATGTAGACTTCTCTGTCTGACGGATAATTCTAGTGGCCCGCTGCTCTGATCGGTAGTTTTCCGTGGTTTCTCCGATCAATACCAGGCGAATGCCGGAGCAATACCCTAATAAACGGGCAATGGATCGCGCGCGATCTCTTCCTTGTCCTGTCCCCACCCCTTACACACACTTTCAATTACATGCACTACACTACCACACATGCCGGGAGACCGGTCGGGAGCTTGGAGCATCTCCCGGCTGGGGCGGTGTCCCGCTGGTAGGAGACACCTTGTTGGGGATAACCCCTTCAAGCATATGGGTAGGCGGCGACCTTTTTCGCCAATCAGCGGAGGGAAGATTACCGCTAACTCCCACCATAAAACATGCACTGCACATACGGAACCAATGGTGATAACAGTTGCAGTTGACGCGCTCTGATTCACCAATCAATCTATCGATCAATCATTATTGCAAAATAGGTCTTGAAGCCGGTGGAGATCTTGAATTATGATGTTACCCTTTCAAGGCTTAAGTTCTTCTATGGTTTTGATTTAACGTGTCTGCTTGCGCCAATTAAAGAGGAATATTTGAATCAATATAGGATTGCGATTTGCTCGCACTTACCAGGAGCATTTACTGTTGTTTTACTGCGAGTACGTTTCTGATATTTTATACAGTAAAATCTAACAGTTTTATTGCTTTTAACTGTCTTGTCACAAGTTTTGTTCGATGGAAATGGATCACGAGTTCTCATGTTTTCATTTCTTCAAAATGATAAATCTAGAAAGAAAGAAGAATATCTGCTTGTCATCGGAAGGATTTTGTCTTTCCTAAAAATAAAAACATTGGAATATATCAGACTTTCCTAATAATAAAAGTTTAACGGTAATACAAGTTTTTATTTTTATAATCAACCTTGTACTTTCTACCCTTGATCGAACTGCATGGTAAGTTACATTAATTGGCACTTATCATCAAGAAGTAGTAACTACGCAAGGCCGCCCCAGCTGCAACTCCAACCTAAATTCTACAAAAGAAGCACAAATCATGTTAATAGAGAGATGCAAAACGGTAGTAAGATAGATAATATAGTCCTAACTGAGTAGATGAAACCTGAGTACTATAAACCAGTAAACGTTAGTACTTTAAAGCATTTCTATATTTGAATTTCCAAATTTTTTAACTCAAGCGTGTTCGGCCAAAATTGGGTTTACGAGGTTTTCGTTGGCTAGTGATACGATTTAAGGATACTAGGACAGTATAAAGTAAGTGTGAGTAAACGTCAAGACCTATATGCTAGTCTTCACGTGACTTCACGCGACAGCATCAAGGTCTGTAACGTAGTAGATGGTATCAGTTGAATTTGACCCAACTACGTAGCTCGTGTCGAAGGTACAGCCATTGACGGACCACGGGCCTTTTCCTCTTCGAGTCCACCATAATGTCGAGGCGTGCTGAGATACTGAATCGGCTTGTGTCAGCGAATATTGCTGAAAAACTCATCTCATTGCAGGAATTGATTTTTTCAATCTTCCCGCTCAGATCAGACGTATCAATGGTTCGAAATTAATTACGATTAATTCTAAGAAAATGTCCAAGCAATATTGTTAAGCAATAAGCAACCGATTTGTACAATTTTTCCTTTGGATTCCTGTCTGCAACTACTCCTGAAAGTTCTAGCACAGAGCTCATGTCCTATTCTCCCACGGTTCTTTTTCTTTATTCTAAGTAACCTCAGACTGTTGCACACGCAATATGTAGCACTAAACAGGCGACCCTCAGTATACAAAAAATAAATATTTTGAAATCAACGTTCCAAAAATTGAATCAACAAGTTAAACCGTTTCAGAGTACAACCTGGCCTTTTTCTAATAATTCGTAGAGGAGGTAAAGAGCGAATACGAGTGAGGAGGGTGATAAGTCGCCAGTCAGATGGCTGATGCGTCCCACCCGACGTTGCAATGTTGACAATCGAGTTGCCACTCATCCCGGGCGTGGGCGGCGGCAGAGTTCTAAATCCGCGTTTTAACTCATCACTGACACCGTCCTTCATCTCCCGTGGGAACGAGGCCAGAACCTTTGCTCTCTTTACTTCTGTTTTCCTCCTTAACGAGATGATGTGATGACTGACGGAGACATTTCTTAAGAAGAGACTTCTTCGCGTCTTTCTTTCGCCCGCCTTTTTTATTTCGCTTCTTTTTTTTCGGCGCCTTCCGCGAGGTTTATTTTCCGTGCTTTCGCCGGCTCCTGGGGGGCCTCGGAGGCGACGGGTGGATGGCGGGGTCCTCGCGGGAATCACAGAACAAACATTCACGGCCCGACGCAAGCCCTCGGGACTGCGGCATTACGGAGCAGGAATTAAAACTTGACTGAACTGTCAGCTGCCCTTGTCATGATAAGGTCGCTCCTCCCCCCGCCCAACGTCAACAACGCTATCTGTCGCTTGCAAGCCCCAGTCAATTCCGCACCCGTGAACAAATGAAAAACGGCTTCCGGCCAAGAAAATAACACTCGGTCGTCGCCCAGCACAGATCGCTCTAGTAATAAAACGTTTAAAAAATTCTTGTGTTTTTTACGAGGAAAATTATCGAATATTAATCTATAAAACCTTTTTTAATATTTTCGTCTCGGTGGTGCCGGAAGCCGTCCAATATTAGTCATGAAAGACGGTAAAAGGAGGAGATTTTTAATAAGAAATAAAGGAGATGGGGAGAGGGAAAGAACAGGGTCTGGTCGGTGACATATATTAAACTTTCAAGTAGAATCGAAATATGGGGTATGAAATCGACATTTCTCGCAGGAACTCGCAACGAATGCCCCACTATATTCTAGAATTTTCCTCATCTTTTATCTTTCTGAAGCTAAGCTCCCGTTAGTGACCTAATAATATAGTTCTGAGAAAGGCATATTTTACTTTGCTCCCCAATTGCTCCCTCTTCCGATAAGATCTATTATTCATATTTTCAAATGCCAAATGCAGAAGCAAATAAATATTCACGAGAATTTACATAAATTTCATCATTTTAATGGAAATTGCAAATGCAATGATTGTATTTACAAAGAAATTAGTGATGAAAACGATATAATAAACATTATGTTAAAAATGATTCAATACTATAGACGAAAGACATTACATCTCGATAATATATCATGTTCCTTATTTCCCAGAAGGGGAAAGTAGTTCATTAGAAGTAATATGTAAATTTAACTGCAGCAAAATAATTTCACATATAAACATTTTTTTCAAGTTTCTTCATTTCATCACTGTCCTCTGAATGTTTAAATACATTTCAATTTTTTAAACGAGTTTCAAAGTTTATATAATTGTACAAACAGCTACATTCGCCCAGTAGGACGAATATTGGAAATATGCATCTGAACGACCTTTCACGTCCTTCAGTTGCTTTGAACAGCTCAAAACACGCTCCCTTGAGGAGTCTACATCAAATATTCGGCCGTGGTGTACCTGGGCGCTGCTGTTTACTATATCCACGAGCCCAACCTTCCTCCAGATTTGATTGCCCCGCCCACCCTGCTGCCCCTTCTCCTGCCAAAATCATTCCGCCCCGTGAGAGTCACCCCGCCCCTCCAACCCCCCAGCGACGGCCCCCACGTTCTCATGTTCCCTGTAAGCACACCCGTGCGCCCCGCTCACTGTGCGATCCTATATTTCTTCCCACCCGCTCCCCCGTCACCGACCTCGCCGCCCGCAAGCCTCCAAGCCCCCTCCACCACGCCTCGCCCCATCTCTTCTTACATGCACGCATCTCCTGATTGATTTTTTTGTGTTTCCGGGCACGTCAACTACTTTGGTCATTAGTCCCGTTAGTGTAGTGCATGCTATTTCTCGTGAGATTGCTGTGATCTTCCCCCGTGGGATAGCGAGATCCGGCGCCGACCTACCGTCAGCTAGTGGGGTTTCCCCTAACTAGGACTCTCCCACCAGCGGAGTATCGCACCAGCCGGGACAAGCTCTAAGCTCCCGACCGGTCTCCCGGAATATATGGTAGTGTAGTTCATGTTAGTTTAAGTGTGTGTTTAAGGGGGAGAGGATAGGACAAGAAAGAGGAAGGAAAGATCGCGCGCTGTTCGTGACCCGTTTGTTAGGGCACTGCTCCGGCATTCGTCTGGTGTTGATCGGAGAAACCACGGAAAACTACCGATCAGAGCAGCCGGCCGCTAGAATTCTCCTCCAGACAGCGACTGAGTTCGACCTAGCTGAAAAGCTAGTGTCGAAAATCCTGCCGCCGTGGGGAGTGGGAACCTAGGACCTCGTGGTGAGAGGCGCTGCAGTGACATCAGTTGATGCACTGAGCTACCGCTCCCGATACGCATTTCCTGAAGAACGCGTGACTCATGCATGGCAGCCGCCATCTACCTGTTCGTTTGCCCTCCTGTCTCTTTGTCTACTCGTCCGTCCTCCTTCCCCCTGCCTACGCGTCCCTTGCCTGTTCTCCTTCCCCTCTACGTACCGCTCTCCTTCCCCCCTGCTCGTCCCTTTACTTAGCCTCTCACCTGCCCGATCGCTCTCCTTCTGAACAGCCTATCCGCCCAGGCGTCCGCCCTCCTTCGGCATTATCTAGCCTCCAACCCGTCCGCAGTCCTTTCCACACCTAACCTCCAACCTCTCCGCTCTCCTTCCTACTGGCCTCCCAGTCCCACTCTTTCCCACCTGCTTACCTGCCTACCCGTCCGCCCTCGTTCCAGCCGACAAACCTCTCTGCCTTCCTCCTCTCGAACCGACCCGACCCGACCGCTCGGCCTTCTTCCCAAAGGCACCACCGTTGGCGCACCTGGGCGGTCCGCCGCTCAGGGACTCGAGTTTCCCTCCCCCGCCCTTCCCCCACCCCTGCCCTCGGGGCACGTCGCCGCCACGCGCCACACGTCAGCGGGCGGGTAAATAGCCCCCAATCGCCCACAGCCACTCCGCCCCGCCCCCACTCCCACAACGCCCCCACCCCAAACCCAACCCTTTTCTCCCCGCCCCTTGCGCTCCCGTCTCGCACCCGCCGAAGACCTCGCCTGATTCGGGCTCCCTTACCAATACTCGGCACGGTCGGTGGGAAGACACGTTGCCTAAAGAGAGCAGAACACATTTACAGTGACTTCCCAAACGGTGACTATACTAATGAGTAGCGAAATACTCAGCGTTGCTCGGGCTTTCTTCACATTCAATCCTTACGATTGGGGGAAAAACCAATTTTATGTAAATTACGGTGTTTAAGATTATTTTTAACGTAATTGGTTCAAATTTTAATAAAATACTAGAATTTTCTTTCATTTTATTTTACAATACATTCTAATAGATGATTTTTTTTCTAATCTTATGCACCGCTACTGATCTCTAGCAAATAAATTCGGCACTAGTTTTGTTGCAGCACTACTGGGCTCTGGTGGAATATATTAGGAACCACGTGTTTAAGCGAGAGGCGAAAATGATCGCGGTACATCTACAAACATATTATTTAAATTATTTATTTTTGGCATTTGTGTTGTGTTAGTCCTTTTCAAACTTTGCAAGGTCACTGCGACAATCCTGAAGAAGAGCCTGTAAAACTTTCATATCTATTCATACGCTACTTTCTGAGATATCGATGACGGTTTCACGTCGTTGAATTCCCTTTTATTAGTATAGAAATAGGGGGTAGCGTCAAGGTTAACATGTATATCTTCCACTACTGGGCACCACTAAATATGCATTTCGGTCCATCCATCTGGGGTTTTGTGGTCGTCAAACCAGCATAACTCCATCGTCATTATCACTACCATGCACTAATAGTATCATTTAATGGACCTGAATGATCTCACTTCCCGTTTCACTGGAAGTGATTATGTAGTAACACGTAAAGACAACACGAACACACAAACATAATGCTCGAGGGGGGATTCTAACTCGCGATCCTTCGAAACGAGGCAAGTACGGGCCTTCAGCTTTAGCAACATCGCTATCCAGATTCGCTAAAAACACTTTACTACCTTTATTTTTGTCTTCACTTGCCGCAAATGATCCCTTATTTTCAAAGCGGTATTCTTAGAAACAACATTGTTGAGAATTCAATTTCTTATAAAATTAAAAATTAAATCACCTTTATTTTTTTTCTATTTGGACTTAAATTAAAATACATATATTTATTAATTGATTGATTTTTAGTTATTCGGACGGACAACTACTATTGTCCTTGGTCCTGTAAGTGTACGGCGTGTTTTTGCTTGGGAGGTGGAGGTGGTTTTCCCCCTCTTTCCCCCTCTGAGGCTAGATCCGGTGCCGACCTACCGTCGGCAAAATGCGTTTTCCCCAACCAGGTATCTCCCACCAGCGCGGCATCGTCCCAGACGAAACAAGTTCTAAGTCCCCAACCGGTCTCCCGGCATGTGTGGTAGTGTAGTGCATGCTAGTGTAGGTGTGAGTGTGTAGGGGTGAGGATAGGGCAAGGAAGAGGAAGGAAAGATCCAGTGCGGTCAGAGGCTCGTTTGTTAGGGTACTGCTCGGACATTTGCCTGGTCAACACCACGGAAAACTACCGATCAGAGCAGTCGACCGCTAGAATTCTCCTCCAGACAGTGACTGAATTCGACCTCGTTGAAAACCTAGTGTCGAACATTCTTCCGCCGTCGGGTTTCGAACCTAGGACTACCCTGTCAAAGGCACTGCAGTAACATCATATGATGCACTGAGTCACCTTTTCCGGTTATTTATTAATTATTTATTTATGTTTGTTTATACTCATAGGTTCATTTTGCACAGTGTTCAGAGGCTTTCGGACCACTGTGTGACGTGGCTCGGCGGCGCCGACCGCGCCTCTGCGCGCGATGACAGATGAAGCTCGGCCCCCGACTCGATTCGCCGCGCCGCGCCGCGCCCGCTGCCGGCCCACCGAACTGGCAACGAGCTAGTGATGGCCAACTTCACCAAAACATCGATGTTTCGATACATCGCTAAAGTGTTTTCGATGTCGATGAAAACATCGACGTGAAAACATCAATATTTAAAACATCGATGTCTTAATTATAAACTAATCAACATGCGATTTTCCTATCAATTTTCAATAACAGCACGTAAAAGTTATCGAATGTAAAAAATAAAATTAACAATAAGGAACATCGTGTTTCGCTATCGATTACGTGTTTTACTGTCGATTCAGCCAATGACCCGCCTGGCGATAACACACATTAATATCACGGGCAGCTCACAAACTTCCTGAGATTGCATAGACGAAATGGGCAGCGAGATAATAAAGATGACGCAAAACAATGATATTGCTGTGGATTCCTACCACTCTACAACGTTCTTAAACCCTTTCATTTAAAAAATAATATTTAAAAAATTAAAAACAATATTTTTGCAAAAAATACCGATGTGAAGAAAACATCAAAAGCAAAATACCGATGTTAATATATCGATGTTTCTGGAGGAAAAAATGGTGTTTTAAAATAATCGATGATTTTTGCAATCCCTACAACGAGCGCACCGGACCATCGATACGGCAGAGTGTGCAGAGTTGGGATTCCCAGACTTGAGGGAAGATTCTCTGAATAAAAATCGAGATATTTTGAGATCGTAGCAGTGCGTCGTGGAAATCGAGATTTGTGAAATTGTGTAACTAATAAGCTGCATGTCAGGTAGTAAAATATTCGTACATGTGTGATTTGTTAAGGTGATTTCGAATACTATCAACACTCATTTTTGAATATCTACGTCTAATGTATATCCGATCACAAATGTCGAATTTCTATGGTTATATACAATTCGGGTGAAACTCGATTGTTTCTTTAAGCTTAAATCTGTTGAATGTTAGAAATGAACAAAATTGAAATTCGATGTGCGATGCAATTCTTCTTTGTGGAAAGCAATTCATCACAGGAAATCCAAGATAATATTTTTCTCTGGTTGGCTCATGTCCTTTGAATAGCGGGACTTTGGGTCGAAGACTTTCAATGCCACAGAAAAACAATGGAGAGCATTTTGCGAAATAGAGGTCTCCGAACAGCTGTGACGCTTGATATAATGAATTAATTGCTAGTTATTAAGTTAAAATAAGAACAAAGCAATGCCATTTACCAGAAGTCCTATGTATTTCATTTAAGTGAGTACATTTCTTATTTCAGAATGAATTTCAAATGAAAATGCTGTGTACAAAATAGATTACGCATCTGTTAACTCAAATTTAAAAGTGGATATTTTTCCAAAACTCCAGAAGATCTTCGTGGTAATTGGCGAAAGCTGGATTCAATTCCATATATCGGAAATCGGAAACAAATTCAATTCCATATATCGGAATCAAAATATTTGCTGATGCAAAGTGAACCGAATTCAAAACGTTAAGAACTTCCTACCCTAAAAGATGATAATGTTTGTGGGTCCAAAGGACGACTACCGATTACCTGAAGAAATTTGAAAACATTACAGTGGAACCCTGCGCGTCACCATTGATAAAACGCAAGGCGATGATATTGAGATAACGTATTCTCTACTCTATATTAACTACTACAAAGATGTGAGAAGAAAATGAACAAGAGAATAGATTTATCAAACATTATCGTATAAAATCGAAATCGAAACGAACATGATGAAATATCACTATATAGACTACATAGCTTTAAAAACACATAAACTTGTTTCAGGAAATGGTAATTCATTTCCGGTTGTTGGCTACGAGAGGTACATTTTGGATATTTTTAACTAAAGCGATTCCTACTAAATGTGACATTTTTTTCAGAACGTAATTCATGAGGGGTGAAACAATATTATCTATTTTGGAAATAAAATGCCAGTATCACGTTTGCACATATTTCCTAATATCATTGGCACCTTATAGTTTTATATTCCACGGTAAACAGTAAAATAATTTTCCCATTTCATTACCTCTACCCGACTACGTGGTTATTGCATCATGAACATTTTGGACCGAGTGTTTATATTTATGAATTTGTAACACCGATAATTTAAGTTATCGCTCTAAAAAGTATTGTAGTTATAATTTAAGTATATCTTGCATATCCGAGCAGGTGATTCCTGCCTTCAAGAGTTTGAAGGATTGTAAGACGAATCAATGGTCATGAAGTGTGAATGAGAAAACAATGAATGATTATGGTTAGGATGATTTAATTCATGACATACCAATTACCAAATGAATAATTTTTAATTCCTTTGATTCACTTTAAGCATTGACAACTAAGATGATATAGTTTTAAAAAAGAGAATTTCGAAAGTATAGAAGAACAGAATACTGGACCATGACAACCCAATAAAAACAAGAATACAAACGGCCGAAATGAGTTTCTTGCAGTCAGACCTAGGAAACACAAGGGCTGATCGAATCGGGAGAGTTGAAAGTAGACAAAAACTGAGCGTTAAAAGCATATTGTAGGAAATCAAGAACTATTAAACAAAATGGCTCTCTCTCTCTCCCTCTCAGAATGGAGAACAACATACTTCCAAAAATGTTATACACATACAAAGCCACAGCAGAAATGGAGGACGACCGTAGAAAAGATGGAAGGACCAATTGCCAAGAGTTGAAGACTAAACAGCCTAAAGACTCATCATTGATGAAGATGATGATGATTTTCAGATGCCCACTTAATGGTTTTAGAAAGATAAGTCTATAGTAAAAACATACATTTCTTTTGATCGTCTCAACCGTCCCGGCTCCACAATTTTCGACAAAGGTATCAAAGACTCTTTGCCACCAAAAACAGTAAATTCGGCACAACAGAAATAAAAACTCTCAAAATCACTTGTGGCAATAGAAAAATCTATACTTTATGCAGCGCGTTGAAGCGCAGCCTTCCATCTCTTGGATTTCCTAAACACTATAACCTACTGGGCTACCAAGGTAGGCAAACAACATTAATAGTCATTTACGACAGAAGTATTATTGTAATAAGATGATTTATATATCTCAGAATTACCTAATGCAACTCTTATATCGAGTCTTATAAGCAATAGAGTATAGTAAAACACGATCCTCACGATTATTTTATAAACAGTTGAATATCAGAGAGTTTAAACCTGGCGTAGCGTTACAGAAATCGACAGAAATGTCGATTTTCTGCGGATGCGCAATTGGAGTTTCGCATCATATTCGAACATTTGGTTGTGTGCAATAAGTCCATTTTGCTGTCGATTGGTGTAACAATACGCCGTGCTTGAAGTCTCTATTGTAACGACACATTTTGATGTGCATATCGTATATTTTATATTTGGTAAACATTCCAATGAAATCTAACTTTTATTTAAGTCTGACTATTCACTCTGGGCACTCATTTTGAAAGTAGTTAACAAGAGGCCATGGAAAAACAATACGAAATTGATAGATGTTACTAAGAGACGATCGTGGATTATCATATCACTTAGTTCTAATAATTATTTGTCCGAAAGTTTGATTTTGGATAGTTCATTGATTTATTTTTTCGTGTTTCCGAGCGCGTCAACTGCTTTCGTCATTAATCCCGTAAGTGTTGTGTACGTTTTTTCCTCGAGAGATGGCGGTGATCTTTTTTCGATGGATGGCGAGATCCGGCGCCGAACTACTATCGACTAGAGGGGTTTCCCCCTAAGTAGGACTCTCGCACCAGCGGGGACAAGCTCTAAGCTCCCGACCGGTCTCCTGGAATATGTGGTAGTGTAGTGCATGTTAGTGTGTGTGTTTAAGGGGGGAGGATAGTACAAGGAAGAGGAAGGAAAGATCGCGCGCGGTCCGTGGTCCGTTTGTTTGGGTACTGTTCCGGCCTAGTGTCGATCGGAGAAACCACGGAAAACTACCGATCAGAGCAGCCAGCCTCTAGAATTCTCCTTTAGACAGCGACTGAATTCGATCTAGCTGAAAATCTCGTGTCGAAAAAGAGCCGTCAGGACTCGAACCTAGGTCACGGCGCTGCAGTGACATCAGTTGATGCACTGAGCTACCGCTCCCGGTACTTTGAATAACGAAAACGAGGGAAAAAAATTATTTCTAGAACCCTGCTGGTTTCGTCAAGCAGTCGTTTGACAGACGGCGCGGCGCCGCTGCTGGCGCGCGGCGGCGGGCGAGGGTCGCGAGCGGGCGGCGTGAGCGGGGGCGGGGGCGGGGAGGCAGCTGGCGCTGAGGGGCGCCCCCTACTTGATATCGGAGACGCGGGGCCGAGAGGCAACGGCGCTTCTAGGGAAAGGTACGGAGGGGAAGGGGAGGGGGGCGCGGGGTGTGAGCGGGGACAAAGACGGGAACACTGCGGGCACCTGGGTCGGAGCAGCGTTGTGTGGATGACAAAGGGAGGATATTTGACTATTGTGGGGGCGTAGCTGCAGGGAGGACGTTACACGCCGGGGGTGGGGGAGGGAGGGAAGCGGAAGAGAAAGGAAGTGTGTCACAATAGCGCGTGGCGGCGACGGCTAACGAGGGATGATTCCTCCGAAGTGGTGGGCGGTATGAGTAAATGTAATTTTAGAAATTTAGTGAACGCGTGAATATACATACGTGGGGTAAGGGAGAAAACGGAAGTGATAAAGAAGGGTGAAATACAGCGATAAGGGGATAAAGATATCGGGTGACAGAAAGAGGCAAATGAGAAGAGCAGTATAGATCAAAAGAGTGAAATGTAGAGGACTAGAAGGAAACTAGAAAGGTGCACAGAAAAAGATAGATAAAAATGCAGTCAAAAAATGAGAGAGCAACAAAGAAAACACGGAGAGAAGAAGAGAGGAAGGAGAAAAAAGTTGCAGGAGAAGATAGAGAAGGACAGTAAATTAAAGATAAATAAAAAAGATACATAACAAAAAGAATAAATGTCTAAATAAACAGGTGAAATTTTTTTTAAAATTCACATTTCTTTAAATGTTTCTATAATATATTTTTGCAGCGTTAATGCTATATTTTTTCCAAAGTTTTGAGAGCACCAAAATATAATTCAGTTATTATTTATTTTCGTTGTGACACCCCTGATGAGATGAGTTAAAAACTGACACTTGCCTTTGCCGGACAAGTACAAAAGGATAATATTGCTCTTTCTTTTTATTCTATGACAATATATTTGATTTCTTATAGGTAACATTTCTGCTCGAAGTAATTTATATTTGTTATTACTATCAATGACCAAAATATTGCGGTACATACAGTGGTATACTTAGTTTTTCACAGCAATACCAATTGATAATAACAGCTATGAGAAAACAACACCAGTGAATGGTAGAATGGGATATTGCAAGGAATTATTTATCTCTTCAAAAATTCTAGTTAATATAATTTCGGAGAAACAGTATTTTAATTTCATAAAAGCGTAGTAAATTGGACGAAGCAAAGATTACTGTAAAAGGGAAATATTGTCTGAGTCATCTCAATGGAATTAAATTCATTTTAAGGGACGTTTCTGAGAATCGTATTATTTGAAAACTATTCATTTATACCAACGTATTCGACGAATTTAATAAAAATGTATGAAGAAGAAATGATTAATGTTCTTTCCGCTGTATAGAATTAGAACTAGGTACGAAAATCTAAATAAATTACTATTCTTCTAAATTTAATTCTTTGCAGACTGCAATCTCATTCAGATATTTAAAAAAATATCTCTTCTCGGTTTCATTTAATGCTTTTCACGTTATTTAATAGTATATTATTGAACGATTATGTAACGATTGTTACATACACGAATGTGAAGTGAAATTACTACACCAACGAACCAGCGAGTGTCGTAAACTTCATACGAATGTTACATCGAGTTTCATGCAGGAATTTATCAACGTCTAATACGAAGTAGTAACCATTGAAAGTGATGCTTTCACATTGAATTGTTTCGCGGCGGCTGGCATGCAGAAAATTGTCATCAGCATGTAGGGGACATGCACTACACGAGTAAGGTTGAAACTAATATTTCAAAGAATATGTTTCCATGATCAAAGGCAACTCAATGGAAACTTTTTTAAGTGTAATGAAAATAAACAGCAATTATACAAATTTGATCACTTTTATTTAATATTATTTATTTTTATATAGTATTTGATTTTATAATTATATAGCTATTTGTTTATCCATGTTTCCAAATTTATTGGCTCCTACGTTTTGCACAGTTCTAATTAAAATAATTGACAAAGATGATGGAGTATGGATGTGTCGGGCGTCGTTTCATATACGTTGCGCAAATTTCACTATTTCAAATTTCACCTACTTCTCCAAACGATCGTGACACTTGGTGTATTGCATTGGGTATTGTGACTACAGTGGCCGATTGTGCCTCGTTTACAATATTCTATTTTAACTCGTGTTATTCAAGTCTTTGACATGCACCATTATAATAAAGATAATGCTATGTACCTACAATAAATATATAAAAAAGCATTTATGTTTTCACATTTTGGTAAATATTATGATATGTATAATATTGCATTCAAGTATCTTTAAAAATATTTCTTTTTGTAATTCACATCTGAAGGCTTTTAGTTTATGAAATTAATTCATGTTTTGACTTTTATCCATCAGATTTACGTGTTAATAGAATATTTAATTTTGAATAATTGTGGCTGTCTTGGGCAATTCTTGAGGTTAGTAAAATATTCCATAGAGCAAATACTACGCGAGTCAAATACGATCGTACTATGTCAAGTTCAGATACAATTAATTTATCAATGGTTACTCCATAAAACGAATACTAACGATTAAATAAATTAAAACCAACAAGCGTAATTCAAGGATTACATACAACGTGTTTATATACTTAAACGAAACCTTTCCTGGAACGACGACCAAAGATCAATTACCTCATTATGCTTAATTTGTAAACTTCCTTCTAATAGGTCAAACACCTGTACTATAATGAAAACTATATCGTAATGAATATCATTATGCACCGGACTGCATTCACCTCATAAGAAAATAATACAATTGGAGTAGAACAAATATTTTATTGATATAAATTTGTCTTAAAAATATATTTATGAACGCCAATACTAGAATATCAAAATCAAACAAGTGTATTGGCCACATCACTATGCTTTACATACCATTTGGTTACCCTCTGAATCACCTGTAAGAAACAAGCACTACAGAAGTGCAAATGAATTCAGATACAAACTCATGTGATCTCATTAAGTTGGTCGTAGTTAAAATGCACACACATGTTCATATTGTCTAAATATATTGATAACACGCCATAAACCCAATTATTGTGTACACTCTTAACCAACTGGAAGATCCCAACTCGAATAAACTGACTTCTTAATAATAATAATAATAATAATAATAATAATAATAATAATAATAATAATAATAATAATAATAATAATAATAGTAATAATAATAATGATAATAATTTGTAAAAATAATAACAATAATAATATAGAGTAGTATAATCGTATAGATTCAGGTAAGCCGTATCATATTCCATACATTTACTCGCTTTCAGGTGCGAAAGTGCCGGAGGCTGCACAACAGTGCATCTTGGCAGCGGCTCCGCCTTCCTTTTGACGCTCGCGGCAGGTGAAGGCTCTCTTTAAGGCCAAAGCCCCCTAATTATTCTCTAGCAGCCTCTCCTTAGAGGCTCTTCTCCGCGGAGACGTGCTCCCCCCTCTTCCCCCTCCCCCGAGTGCCCCACTCCCCGCCACTCACTCTCAGCCACCCCCTCCCTCACGCGCCCTCTTCACTTGTTTAACTTGCCCCTTACACATAGGCAGCCCCATTAGCCTTGCCTGTTACGCGGGTGGCCTACCTCCACCCGCCCAGGCTCCACTCTTCTTCGACTCATTTCCTCTTTCTCCGACGCAACCTACGCCACTTTCACGTGCGCCGCCGCCGCCGCCCTCTCGCGCCATTTGTTTGTCGTTTATTAACAAAAGACACTCCTCGTTGGGAGGAACACGTGTTTTGTTCTTCTGGAGGCGTGTTGCGTTAGTCACGAGTTGAATGTATAAATCCGCGCAATCCCTGGCTGCTTACTGAGAGGAGAGAAGGGGGAGGGAAAACGGGATGCCGAGTATGAAATTAGCGTTGAGGAGAGCAAGAGAAAGGGAGACGCCGGGGGAGGTAAGTGAGCTCAAGGGACTTCCGCTCACCCCTCTCCGTGCTTTGTTGTTGTGTTAATTGGCTCTGTTGCAAAGGAATGCAAATATCTGGAGAGAATCCGCGTTATGACCCTCCATTTTTGAAGCGTGTTTGAGACGTTATGGTATTTAAAATTTATTAAGTAGATTTTCAAGGTGTTTACAATTTAAAATTATCTTTAATTCAAAATTACATCAGAGAATTTCGTGATTTATTTCAGAATAGGGTCGTGGTTTAACTACTCCGTCTGTTGTATCTGACAATGTAAAAGAAGATTATAGAAGTGTGATTGTTGAGAGGAGATGTACTATTGCTACAAATTTTGTAAATTTCGATTTCGTATCGTTGGCAAATTGTGTTCTTTTATTGTTATCTGTACACCTCGTTGACATTCTATCGATGTAATATGTACAACGCAAACTGCTTTAGTTGCAATATGCTTACTTGTCAGCAACAAATCACGATAATATATGTCAAATATTCTGACAGCCACTTCGGGAAATAACTGTCAGAATAACAGGTGAGTAGATTGTGGCTACTGTAAATATATTAAACAAATGTATTACGAGGAACTGTAGTTGAAAGATCGTCAATATATAGTTAGAAATTCTGTACTTTACTTATCATTTATAGTAAATACACACAAAGAAGTTTGGTTACTTAGGAAGAATTCAACAACAAAACGAGATCAAACTTTGGTAAAACCCAAATATCCCAATAATAAAAAGATATATTTGAAGCAATTTTTGAATTATTCTTTTCCATTCAACATTATCGTTATATCCTGGGATTTATTTTATATCATTTACATCCATTATTTTTCTAAACTAAAGTGTATCTTTAAGCATCATACTTTGAACACAGGAGGTGGCACACATCGTTATCACCCTGTTTTTTTTTGTTTTTTTTATTATTATAGTCGCATCAACCTAAGGTTCTTAGCAACTTTTCAGTCCTTTACATATTCATACACCCTGTTTTCAATTACCCGTTATACCAATATCTAACCAACAGCAGGTTTTGCGCACGGTTCGGAAACCTATGGTGCTGAAAGCAAACGTGTCTTGTTGTACGAACATTTAGATGCAAATTTTCAGATTAATTTCTTATTCCAGCAAGTGAATTTTCAAGTGAATATTGAATGTCATAGTTATAGCATTCATCGTGGCAAACCCGAAGAAATCATATCAAAATGAACTTGGTGTAGGGGAGGAAAAATGGATGCAGAAATTTTCGGTAGAACTTTGAGGATATTGGAGAAGTTACTGATATGTTTTTATGTACAGATGATTAATTTGGTAAAATAGTTGAGGGAAGTTTATATAATTATAATAGTACATAAGATAGTTGAGAGATAAAAAGATGAAATTGGGACAGTAAGAATGATTTCGGGAGAGATAAAACGCTTATGGCAGAGGAAGTGTTTTGACTTTGGACATTTGTGCTGATAATGCTATCTACTTTTGAATAAAAATTATATTTAAAAATTGAGTAATCACTATGTATACGTTTGAGTAAAAACTTGAAAAATCATTTAGTATTAGTATTTAATCCTGAGGGCCTAAATTGTAACTGTAGTTACGTAAAAGAAAATTCATAATAGTCATTAAGCGAAAGGATGACTTGTGGCCTGAGTTTCGCTACAAATACATTTTATTTAAATAATAATAATAATAACTACTGGCTTGTATCAGAACAGATCTTTCCAGAAACTGAAGGGTTTATATTGGCTCTTCAGGATCATGTTATTTCAATGCGTATCTGTTTCAAGGGAATTGTTATGGATGGCAATGTGCAGAATGAGTCATGTCGTTATGGTTGTCCAACAGTGGAATCAATTCATCATGTTACCTCGGGTTGTACACATTTGGTAGGCATCGAATATAAACAGCGACACGATTCGGTGGCCAAAACTTTACATCAAGCGTTTGCTCAGAAATGTCTTCTGACTGAAGGTAATGTATCGTGCTCTAAGTACCAACCTGTGAGTTTTGAAGAACGAAGAGTGGTGCTTATATTGGATTAGAACTATCTTAATAGACCAGATAGTGATTCACAACAGACCGGATTTGGTTGTGTTTAACAAGTGTGAGAAACATGTCATGGTTATTGAGGTTTCTGTCCCAAATACTGGCAACATTCCAAGCAAATACACCGAAAATAAATCAGTAAATATACAGATCTTGTTGAACCCATTGAGAAACTGTGGAATATGGAAAGAGTCAACATTATTGCGATAATTGTTTCAAGCACCGAAATCATCACTAGGAGTCTGATGTGGGGCCTTAAGCAACTGGGTTTGAATGAAGACATGCAGAGGGCAGTTGTTATTTCAACAAGGATAGTGCGGAAATTCATGAGAAAAAATGTATTATAAATTCTCTAAAAAAATAGATGTATTGTGCTTTGATTTTATATATCTGTACAATAATTCATTCAAATCAACCAACAAAATGAGAAAATAAAATGATAATAATGATAATAATAATAATAATTATTATTATTTACTATTATTATTATTATTATTATTATTATTATTATTATATACACGAGTACCGAAAAATAAGTTATTGATATTTGATTTTGAAAAAAATATAAAACTTTCTGATTCATTTGTCACTGAGTAAGGGAGTGAGTATTGATTTCGAACACGTCAACAACTAACGTCTTAGTACTGAAAGTGTAGAACCTGTTATGTTCCAAAAGTTGGCATTCTTCCTCCCTTTTCCGGAACGTGAGATACGATGTCAACATACACGATGCCTTAAGGGACACTCCCTTCTCCAGGCGTCTCCGTGGCAAGATGGCGTCCCAGCCGGGAGGAATCCGTAGTTCCTGATTGGCAGCCCGGCCGGTGGGTGTGCATGGGCGTATTTGACCGCGGGCGAGCGCGACCTTTCGGGCCGTGTGACGTCAGCGAGGCCCCTCTGAGACGAGCGGTTCGTCAGATTTTGGCGAATATTTTATTTGCCCTTTTATTATTCATTGGCCTGCGGCTACGCTCCCCTTTTCGCCTCCTCTCTCCTTCCCTTCTTTTTTCCTCCCACACACTCACCCCCAGACCGCTCTCTCCCTCATACACTCTTTCCGTCCGCAGTACGTTTGTCCGTACACGCGAGCCATGGGCGAGACGCATGCAAAAATTGTGGTATTGTAGTGTGTGTAATAATGAAAACTGTACTATTGTGCAAAATAGGGATCTTACTTCCTGAGCTATCTTCGCCAGTTAACTTCATCAACCTTCACTTCATTTTAAAGATAATTACATTCACCGTAGCCCCTATTGACCATGGACTCTATTTCCTCCAATACTTCATTATAATCAATGTAAATTTTTATTAATAACTAACGAAACTCGTGGGAATAGAGACTTTTATTTTCTATTGTATTAGTAGTGAGCTATAATAGTGAGCTTTACTGTTTTTTTTAATTTAAGTATTGTCATGTAAATCTGTACCATTTATTTTAGTTCAAGTATATGAATCACTTAGTCGAGTACTTATTTCTACACTTATATCAGCTCTACCTCATCACAAAAAATATTTTATTTCCTTAGTTGCATCTAGTTGTATCTAAATATATGATCATCATGTCACTTCCAGCATTAATGCTAAAAATTGAAGTTTTTTCACGCTGTGCATGCTTGAAAAGTAACAGAGTTTACTTGTGTGTGTCAAAATTGTTTTCATAATAATGTAATGTTGCATCGACTTATAAAGCAAACAAAGTAATGAAATAGTACATTATAAAACAGTGATGTAATGATAGGTATTAATACACGAGTGTGATATTACTATACGATCGAGTATCGTAACTTTACACGAGTGTATTAATACCCATTTCATCTAGTTCCATACGGTACTTTTTCTACGACTTATGGTAACTTTTATAAGTTAAACTTTTACATTGAATCGTTTCGTGTCAGTTGACACGCCGTATTCAGCCAAGGCCACCTACCGCACAGCTTCCCTATCTGCCGCTGGTGGCTTCGGTTTACCAATCCGCCTGCGAGAGAGCGGCAATAATTCGTAGGTGACCATTTTCGCGTTTTTCACTATTTTCTGGATATACCATCTCCTCCTCTTCTTCACTAGACATTTTATTCTAAAGAATTGGCCGGTTGTTAAGGATAAACACACGGGAGCAACATATAACACAAAATAACTTGCGTTTTAATCTTATCGTCAGTCAAATGTTCCCTCTACCACTCCCATTGCGCTAGTCTAATAGGATAAAAGTGAAATTACGATCCAATTTACTTTAAATATTATTCCACGTATAAATTACTGATAATAAAAGAAATTAATTCTATAAACATAATATAATATTAAATGAAATTTTAATGTATGCAATCGAACAAAACATTTACTAGAATGATTAATGAAGTATCAATACTTAGTTTGTAAGCTTCTCTGTGATCGGTCAAGAACCTGTATCAGAATTAAATCTGAATCGTAATGAGTTTTATTATGCAACGGGTTGCAGGCATCAAATGATAGTATTATACAAGGGGAGTAAAAAAAACACGAATAATGTCCACCGTCCCAAACACCTTCAGACCTGGCGTACATTCCAATTTACATGATATTTACAGCGTACAATGAACATGATATCTGCCCCAAAATTTTGCGTACACTTAGTGTATGGACCAATGCAACTGATGGCGTCCGTATCTAATTTTTCTTTATATGGCGCTTAGCCAGTTGAGGCGTAACACCGTCCAAATGTAATAAGGTGTACAATCGATCGAAATATGCATATTAACGGAGTTAGAGATATTAAAAAAATATTCTTCTGAAATTTTGGAAAAAAAACAATAATATACCAAATCGAACTTTATATCTCATATTATCTCTTAGTATATCTCATATTAAACAGTACAGTTAGCACTATCCATTGAAAAAAATTGAAGAAAAAGTTTGGAGCAATTTTAGAGAAAATGGCGTTTGAGCGTTTCAGAAAATGCGGAAATATGATCCCATTTTAACAGAAAACTATTGAGTTTTTGAGAAAATTTATATGACTTTAATTTTTTTAAAGCACATGTACTTATAAATATAATAATGTGAAGTAATTGCGTTCAATGTAAATATTACCGACGTGAGAGACAAGTGAAAAAATTACATTTTTGTAATTTAAAAAAGCAAACAAAGAAAAGACTATATATATATGGCGTTTAAAGGCACAGAAGACGAAGTCTTATAGTAAAATTTTCTAATTTGAAATTTTTTCTATAAAAGCAGGCAAAATTTTATCTAAAATCATTTATGTCTAAGCTAATAAAAATCTGGCACTCCTCGGTTTCTATTATTCACATGTAAAGATCTATAATATATAGCATTTCAAATAATGAAACTAATTTTGTTTTGTTAAGTGGCTCACTAGAGTATCAATTTAATATATAATCATAATGTACTGTCGGTGGATCATTATTGTTCTTATGTTGCAATGGTGTAATGAATTGATTTACCTAAACATATTAACTTTATACTATATGTTACTAGCGCAGAGAACTTTAAACATATACATTTTATCGGATTCAAAACTATTTACACAGCTGGCATTTTCAAATTGGTAAAATGGAAAATGCATGCTTTGGGTCCACTCAGTTGAACTTTTTCCTTCAATATATACAGGAGATTAGTACAGGGGTATGTAATTAAGTAATGATCATTTACATATTAAGACTAATCTGTGCTGTTGTTTTGCGTATCAAACGCTCCCAATAATTAATTCATCTAGCGTTTCTTAAAAAATAGGCAAAATTAATTTATCTAAAATTATTTATATTTAAGCAAATACAAATATCTGGGAGTCCTTAACTACTATTCTTCACATTTTATTTTGTTGATAATACGGTTTGAGCCTGCTTAGAACAAAAAGTCTTGATTGACTTTAATTCGCGAACAATCGCTGAAATTATCCGCCAGTAGGATTTAACAAAAGAAAGATCACGCGCTCACTCTCAGCTCTGCAGTTGCCCACAGGCCATCATCGGCGCCCGCTGCGGCCGGAGCGGCAGGAGGGATATTTATGCAGCGGCCGAGGGAAATAACGAGCGCGAGGTTGGCGCACCTGTCAGCCCCACGTGGGGCGCGCGCTGACGGATGGCGCCAAGGCGAGCGAGGGTCGTTGCGGGCGCCCGCGTCGCAGGTGAATTGTTTTGGCGGCCGTGGGCGCGCCCGCTGGCGCCGACCGGCGCGGGGGCGATGGGCGATTAAGGGACGACGAGGGCGATGAATGGTGGGCGGCGCTGCCGGAACGTTTAGGTTTTGGCGAGGGACGAAAAGCGGCGAAAACAAACTGGAGTCGGGAATTATCACCTGCGGTTTTAGCGATAATACTGCGAGTAGAAATGGGTTTCCATTGGTATTACCATGATCTGCCAAAGAGTATTATTATTCGGAACTGCTTTTCCCTCAATTAAATTTGAATATCATGATTTCAATATGTTTCTTCCAATGAAAGAGTAAAGATTACATTACATAATATTCGTGTAGTTTTTCAAATTTATTTATGACAATTTATGGCTGTTTTATTATCCAATTAATTAGTAAGTTAATCATACCGTGATTTGCAACACTAAAATATTGTGCTATACTTTACATATTATAATATAATATTTGTATCTTGAAATATTGTGATTCTTTCATTGAAATAAAAATGCACAACTTGAAACAATACCTTTTTCATCTAAGAAATTTCTCTTTTATTAAAATTACTAGTTTTTACCCACTTATACGTACCAATAAGTATTAAAATTAAATTATTTTACTTTCTCGCCGGACTACGTTTTCTGCTGTTTACCATAGTAAAAAGAAACAATTCTAATACTGCGGCATAAATAAGCGATTTTTTGACAGAAAAACTATTGTAATGTTCTGCCAGCACATTATTTTGTAACGTAATCTAGTAAAATAATATTACGTAGCCGTTACAAATAATGCGAAAAAGTACGTGCTGATAAGGCACCACTAATGTATTCCAAACTTACATTTCTGAATAGTACTAGAGCAAATTATACTTACAAAGTTATATTTTTACTGTTCATGAATTATGATCAACTAATTGATATCATAGTGATCTGTTTCAGCTCTGTACCTCAAAAACGTATATTTTTGCCTTTTCCGCCTTAAATCCTTAACTATACACTAGTGTTCGCACGGCTAAATATTCTTGTGCACACGCAATTGAATTATTTGATACAGACCCAAGTCCATTGAAGATTTTTGGTCACCAGAATGTATCCGTAAAAAACTTCGTTCTGTATATTTTACCTCTGAAGGGCATTGTTTATATAATAGTTGGATAAACTTTACTTTAATTAAACAAGATTTTTTGAACGATTGCATTGTGGAGGAGTGTTAGTCTATCATTATTTTTTTCCGTTGCTTTTCAGAACCGTGAGTAGTCAGCATCTTTGCTTCGGGTCATTAATATTTCAGCGTGGAGAGCACATAGGAAATGACTGTGCACATAGAGAGCCGCCGTCATCTGATATCGGGATGGCAATGGCAGGCGAAGGGCAAAGATGAGGGCTTGGATTCGAGGAGAAGGGATTCGAAAAAGGATGTGAACCGACGGGAGGAGGAAGAGGCTTTCGGAGGAGGGCGAAGGGGAGGATGAGTAGAGGGATTGCACAAAGAGAAGTTGTTTGGAGGAGAAGGGGTTCGGAGGGAGAGGAGGAGGCGTTTGATTGGGGTAGACGGATTTGATGGTTGAGGACGAGTTCGAAGAATGAGGAGGATGATGAGGAGGATTTCGGAGGATGAGGAGGGGTTCGGAGGATAAGGAGGGATTTGGGTGATGGGGAGGTGTTGGGAGGATGACGAGGGGTTTGGATGATGGGTAAGAGTTCGGAGGATGACAAGAGGTCCGAAGGATGAGGAGGGGCTCATATGATGAGGGGGAGTTCGGATGAGAAGGAGGGATTCGGATGATGAGGAGGAGTTCGGAGGATGAGAAGGGGTTCAGAGGATAAGGAGTGGTTTGGATGATGGGAAGGAGTTCGAAGGATGAGAAGAGGTCCAAAGGATGAGGGGGGGTTCATATGATGAGTAGTTCGGATGATAAGGAGGGGTTCGGAGGATGAGGAAGGGTTTGAAGGTCAATGAGGTGTTTGGAAGACGTGGAAAAGTTCGGATGATGAGGAGTGGTTTGGAGGATGAGGAAGGGTTTGGGAGGATAGGGAAGGGTTTGAAGGACAAAGAGGGGTTCGGAAGACGTGGAGAAGTTCGGAGGATGAGGAGGGGTTCGGAGGATGAGGAGGGGTACGGATGATGAGGAAGGGTTTGAAGGACATGGAGGGGTTCGGAGGACGAGAGATTTGAAGGAGAAGGAGTGGGTTGGAAGGACGCGGGGGGGGGGAGGAGGGAGTGCTGCACGGAGAGGCCGGCCGTGGGGCGGCGGGCCGCGCTGCCCTTATTAACGTGATTAGCCAGGCGGCCGCCAGGGGCAGCCGAGTCGCCGCACAAAGAGCACCCAGCGCTCGCCCGCGCCCCGCCCACGCCCGCGCAGTGGTCGCCGTGCGCTGTTGCCACACCGGGCCAAAGTTAATATTATACCAGGCCAGTCTTTACCATCAAAATTAACTTCACGGATTAGGCTTCAAGCCTGTCCCGAGAGCATATCATGATATTCCTATCAGCCATTGATTAAGTTTGTTACATTAATTTTTGTAGTTTTGTTTGTTTGGCGGTTTCGTTGTTTGTTGTCGTGCTGCAATAATTCAAAATTATAAAATTAAAATGTATAACCAAACGATACAAGCATACTATGTTTATGATTTATGTATTTTTCTTCTATATTACCGTAAATAACTTCGATTTGTAGATGAAAGAAAAATATATCATTATAAAACTCTCCATTAAATTTCTCGAATTCGCTGAAACATATCATGAATAATTTATTGAGAATTATTAGTTAAATGTTTCTACAAAACAAATGTACATTATAAAATAAATCATGAAATTCTTAAATAAATACTTATGTATACTACAACATAAGCGAGATACATTATAATCGCACGGTAATCGTTTGATAGTTGATAAAATAATTGTGTTGTAATTTTTTTAATAGGAATTTATTGGTGTGCTTTTTTATTTATACATTATATTGTCATTAACAAATATTGATCGTCATAATTGTGTACAATAATGATAAATCCGATAGCCTGGATAACCGAGGTTGCTAAGGCTGAAGGGCCGTAACTGCCTCTTCTCGAAGGATCACAGGTTCGAATCCCGCCTCGGGCATAGACATTTGTGGGTGTTCATGTTGTCCTTATGTATACATTTCCTCCTGCAGTGAAGTTATGTATACATTTCCCCCCACAGTTCCTCATGCAGTAAAAGCAATCACATTGATCGCTATATGACCAAGTTAAAAAGCGACCTAAAAAAATTGGAGATCCGGAAATAGAAAATAGTTAATAAACGTCATTAAGACGGAATAGAGCATGCTCCCACGCATTCAAAAAGCACACAAAATTAACGTTAATACCAATCACTGGTCTGAAAAGTTACAAAATCCGATGAAATATATGTGACAAACGGAATACATTTTTAAGAATACATCTCAGTAATTAACAGTTGCACACCAATGTCATTGCGGTTCGCGGAAAACACCAATGTCGGGTGGGGTGTGGGGTGTGTGGGGGGGAGGGAAGTAGGCGAACGCAGGAGCCCGGAATAAATTGCAATTTTTGACAGGGAATTGTATATATTTAAGAACTAATAATTCAGGTATCAAGCAAAATATAAAACTCATTTTAGGTATGCTTGTGTTAAAATATTTACAGTTTTCGACGCATAGTAAAGTCCAACATTTGTGAACATTTTTTGTACTTGCAGTCATTTCCGTGGGGGGGGGGGGGAGATGAGAATGTCCTATATTTGAAGATATTAGTTGATTATTTACAATGTTTCTCCAATTGCAAAAATTGCAGTTAGTTGCATCAACATATACCAAAATAAGATTCAAACGTGTTTATGGACAGGTTGGGCGGTAAGAAGCGTTTTTACCAAGCGATTAGGCTTGAGAATGGTTTCGAATTTTTTCTTAACATCCGTTACCCTTGCAAAATAAAACATTCAGTTTCAGTTCGGAGGGGTTTTAATAATAAAAGTGCTGAAAAGGTAGAGGGTTAATTCCTTATATCAACAAAGAAGATAAAAAAACTATCCTGGGGTCCTCAAGTCGGGGAGGTTTTAATAATAAAAGTACTGAAAAGGTAAAGGGTTAATTCCTTATATCGACAAATAAAATTAAAAAAAACTATCCTGGGGTCCTCAAGTCCCTCCCCCCAAGAAAGCAAATGTTATAGGTTAGAGTGACTCAGAAATCAGCAAAAATGAGTAAGTGTTCGTAAAGCGCCAAAGGATAAATCTGTAAAGGTAAATTATGAATAAGAAGTTTTATTTGAAAAAAATATACATGAAGACGGTATCTACCAAATTCGAATAGTCAGAGTAATTAACCAAATGGATATTGTTATAAGTTTTCAAATCAATAACTTTGAGTGTTTTAAGGCACCTAATTGAATGGAAACATTAATCAATTAAAATCTTCGGAAATTGCCACTCAGTATTTGTCTTGCTACTCACTTGGAATTACAAGTTAAAGTGCAAATTTTGGGAGCTCCGGTATGCAAGTATTTATTTTCATTTCAGTAGCCTTATTGAAAAATAAAAAATACCCTCGCTTATGAAACGTTCTATATGATGTTCTCAATGTTACTTGAAGACGAATTTTTTACGGATAAGTGATTATTATTCGAATTATAGAGATTGTTTTTCGAAACTTAGTGAAATTTAAATTTTCGGTTTTAATGAACATTTAACGCATAAAATACATACACTGCTATTGTAATATGTTTTATTGCCTAAAATTATTACAAAACAAAATTCTAACATGTGTAAATGGCATTGGCGGACTAGCATACCAAAGACTTTGAAAATATACATAGACAAAAAAAAATATACATTGTTTTCGTAGGCACAAAGAAAAAATTTTCCCTTGTTAATTCAATACAATATTGTGGTTTTTACCTCTTGCAAAATTCACTTTTTGTCAAGAAATAATTTAATTTTAAACGAATATAATCAATTATTATATACGTCAAAATAATACAAGAACTCGTTTTACATTATAATTCTACGTAACAGCACACGTCACAGCTGTGCGTATCAGTCAAACTGCTCGAAAAAGCACAAAACATGATAGAACGACCAAGCACGTTATTAGGTTTTCCTTGAAATAATAACAAAGGAGAACGGAGTGAGGTTTTTTGAAATGTTTTATAAAATGTTTTCAATGAACGTTCTTCTCACGTATCTCAGAGATAGATTGCGTACGAAGTAAATTTAAAATAATAGTATTGTGATGCATTCCTTTGTCCATTCATTCTTGCTCGAAGAATATTATACTAATGACGAATCTTTTAATACATTTGAGAGCTCAATAAATTTTCAAAGAATCAATTTCTGGGAATAAAACTTGGTACATAATCCCAGCTGGAAGTAAATCACTACACTAATACTCTACATATTTAACTTTTCTTCCTACGTGTCTAGTTTCGACAGATATAATTCAATGGAAGATAGTAGTGTTGGTTTGCAAAAGAACAAATCTCATATACCAATATATTTAATGTTACTTTATGACGTTCGCGTTCCTTATCAGATACTTAGAGGGGAGGCTTAGAATAGCCTTCCACTGGGAGGATTATTGTAGAATTGATCATGAGTTGGGGAGGGTTAGTAGAGTAGAATTATTATGGACGACGATGAATGATGATTCAGATGTGATACACCAACTCAGTATGTTAAGCCAACTTCGCCAGTTACGTGGTTAAAAACAGGCTGAGATAACTCAGTAGAAGCATAATTGTTGTCTCTACAGTTTCTCTGATCGGCAAGTCCTAGCGTTCGAGTCTCAATAATGGCGTATCTCCGACAACCGAAAAGAAGAGTTTGTACCTTTCTAATACTGACAAATAGGCGTTTCTGGTAACTGTATCTATGCGTCATGGGGGACACAGATATTTGGCACGCATTGTAATCTCACAACAAGCTAAACAACAAGCCGCCCAAGCTTATTACTCATTAAGAAAGTTCTTTAACCCAAAAATTAATCTCATTCTACACCTATGCCTAATAAGCATGAACATTCGAGACTCAATTCGAGAGTGTTCAATCGCGTGTAAAATTCCAACGAAAATAATGGTGTTTATTCATTAAATATTACTGAAATAAGTGATGTATACGTGAAATAAAATTCACAGATAATTTAAGTCCTCCTAAAATGAGAAATATTTAATAAATAAGACAATGAATAATAATCGTAATGATGCTCTAAACGTTTACGCAGTTCAAGACAAGTTACGTTTGATGTTCAACACAAATACGGTGTTTCCTAGAATGATATTATGTGTTAGTGCATTTATTTTTTATATTTGCAAAGCATTTACAAAAATCTTATATGCGTAAATAATGTTCACAATTCTAAAAAGTAGAATGGGATAAAAGGAGTCATATTTTTGACTTTCTTCGGCAATTTAAATTTTGGCTAATTTGATCCATTTTACTGCTCCTTTAGTTTGTTGTAGATTAATATTGCCAGTTTCTTGGAAAGTTCAATAGAAGTTTCATTATACACAACGCGGTAAAAGAGAAACTATTTTGTTTTTTACTTGAAAGATACTCCAGTATCTTCCTAAAAACATCTTGCAATATCAACGACGAGCGAATTTTATACGCAGCCAACAGCCGATAATACTAGTTGTGTGTAAAATTTACTCACTGTTTATTGACAAATCATCTCAAAAACGGAACAAATGGCTTTCAGACACGTTTCTTGCAAAAACAGACATAGTACAAATTGATTTAAGACCACACTGATGGTGCTAATTTCCTCTAGGAGGTATGAGCCCGGGAGTCCAAATTCAACAATTCTCAGAGCGAGTAAAATTCACCCATGATTGTTAGCCTACTCCTGAATCTTATAAATAAAATATCAAGATTGACACTACCTGGAACGGTCGGTTTGTTACAAAATAAAAATAGAATTTGGTACGAGTGTATCAACTAGCAAGAGAACGGACAATAGAGTAACGTATTGGGTTGCTGTGGAGGCAAATTAGTTTTCAGAGAAGCTGGTTAGAGTTCCAAAGAAACGAATGCATGACGTTAAGTCGTGATATTTAAAGTGAAATAGTTGTTTAAGTACTGAAGTAATAGTATCTTCAAGTGCTTAGAAAATTGGCGAAACCTTAGGGAAGGAATTTTGATAGGCCAAGAACCCTGGGTTTAGTTTTAATGATAGAATCGGCATCCAGTGTCAGCAATAATAGCATTGTTTGCAAATTCGAAAGTCAAAGAATACGCGTTGTCAGGACAACCGATCAAATAAGATGTAATATTCCATGCTTGGTGTCATAACGCTGTGCTGATGAACACGGTCCCTAACTCATTATATGAAAAAGGTGTAGAGGAGGCATTGAGATCTTGTGGAAGGTCGCATGGAATCAGTCTCTAGAAACGCATTGCTGCGAACACACGTAAGCGGTTGGTGAGGTGCGAATGGATTTTCAGCATAGGTTGGGTATTATATAAATGACAGCGAGGTGGGAATTTATTATTAGTTTGAGTTTTGAGAGTTTGGTATTGTGTAAATTGTAGTATTAAGTTGTAGTTGAAAATTTTATTAATGTAATAGTAGGAATTTCAAAAAAATAGGCTTCTTGTATCGAAGGGATGTATATTAGGGTAGCTCCGTAGATGAACGGAGTTTTCAATAAGTAGCTGAATATAGTCAGGCGCGAGTAAGTGTTTCATACGAAACACAGATAGAGAAAGTCACAACCGCGTATTAATTTTGTGGGAAATATTAAGTATCATTAATATCAAATCGTTGAGGACATACTGGAACATTTTAGTTTAGGCAAGGACGCGAGAATTGGTATAACAAGGATTCCATGAACAAGATTCTACTAGTCAGTCAAAAAATCATATTATATCGAACTTATTTTCAAACCTGAACGGTGTTGAAAACAATTCTCAAGAGATTAAAAGAATTTGTAACTTATGTAAGAATAAATTTTAATTCTTTATTATTGAAAAAGGCGTATAATTTATATTAGTTGCCATCAATCGAATAATTGGCTGCAATACATACAACTTCCAGGAATCATGATTCTGTATATAATAACACGTCCACAATGCAACAGGTAAAGAGAAATATGTTGTATGTTGTACACATGTTCAAATTAGAAGTAAAATTAATGAATTAGTGTTACCATTGAGAGACGTTGCGAGCAAGCAGAGCAACGGTAGAAATAAGAATATTAAGAGTCGTGGAAGTAATGCCCTTCGTAGTATAAGATGTTTGTTGAAGTAGAATACGGATTTGGCAATAGTAAAAATATCAAAGAAGCGACGGAAAGTGATTTCATATATTATATATAATTAATCGGTGGTTCAAGAATACAGTACAAGATATTTTGGAACTTTCAGTGTTTTATTCCACAATCCTCAAGAGTGAAGAGAACGGACGGCGATTTTGGGTAAGTGGATAGCAGTAGCAGCTGAAATTATATCGGAAATACCCACAAATACCCACGACATCAGGCACTAGATACGTAATAAGTAGTCTACTCCTTACACCTGAGTAACCTTGTTGGCACATCGGCGGCCAAAAGTAATTCAAATTTGGCGCCGTTCTTTGAAATCTATCATTTATAACAATTCCTTGGCGCTAATTAACAGCAAAGAGCATCCATTTTAAACGTCCCGCGTCGGACTTATATTTTTTCTCCAAAACCGGCGCGTTTGCTTCCAGAGAGAAAGGCAATGACATCTTTCGTGTGAAACTCTTTGGAACTACAAACAGTTGAAGAGTTGAACTGCTTTCATAGACGCTCGCGAGATCGCGACAGATACTGGAGACCATGTAGAGAGTCAACATTCCGAGAACTAAAAGTCTTTCCAAATGAAGGCGCGATAGAATAGCATTATTTAAAAAGAAGGTGGCGAAACACAGGTTCACGACGAATCGAGTAAAAAACCTTTAAGATGTACGTATATATGCTACTGACTATCAATTTAATTATGTATGGTCGGTGCTGCAACGTCAGCTGAGAGACATTGGCGCGCAAACACGTTTCCATTGTGGAGATTTCGAAGAAATACGACTATATATTTGCAATACGACTATATATTAATATGAAACCAAGAGAGGTAATTGTTGGAGAAATTTTCAGTCGTGCGTTTACACAGAAGATCGTCTCGTCAGTAAAAAGCCGCAGTAATTCACATCTTGATGGAAATTAAATGTTGACTAGTGGTAGCAGTGTGTGTTTTGGGCGCCTAAGATCTGGAAGTGAGCTGAAAATGTATGTTGCACGAATTACAACAGAAAACAATCTTCTGTTCGTCTAAGGAAACATTGACAACTTCTTCCATCATTTGCAATTATCACGCTGAGATAAATTAATAGTTTTCGAATAATTGCCTTTCAGCATTTTACCTCGTGGAAGTGGTAGCCACGCTTTGTAAGCAACCCAATCCAACATTCAGTGGATCTCCCAAACAATTTACTGAAGCGTACAATTTTCCAGCGTCAACAAACCTTCTTAATAAAATGCAAAGATTGGCACTACCTGGGACCGTCGATTTGTCCGCCAGAAGTCAACCTTTCACCCACTGTAGCTGCGTGGCCGCCATCCGCCTCTGACCCATTCGGCGTCCGCTGCGCCGCCCGTCGGCTAAGTTGAGATTGATGAATCCGCCTCCGACTAACGCCCCGGCCCCCACCGTGGCTACTGCATTGCGTTTGCCTCCGCGGCCGCCGCCAAGCGGCTTTAGGACGAGTGAACGCCGTTTGCAGGTGAGACTAGCTCAGCTCTATTACGCTATTTTTGTTGACCGCATTAAAAAGCGCAGAAATTACGTATGAAAACGAGGTGAACTCGTGGGCTGGGGAAGAACGTGGTGCTGAAGGTTGCGTGTTCGAGTTCAGTGTAAAGTATCGTGTTTTCGCAGTGTGGTTATACCGTGGGTGAGTATTTTCTGTGAAAGAGATGAAGCATGTTCTTGAAGAAAAAATGAAAAGATGTGGTACGCGAGTATGTAATTCTGTAGAAATGCTTCAGTAGTAGATGCATAGGGTCAATGAGTCCAGATATTTCGTAGTATATTTTGTATTATTATTTTTTGTATTATTTATGTATTATTATTATTATTATTATTATTATTATTATTATTATTATTATTATTATTATTATTATTTGTATACGTAGTATTTCTGTGAAAATGTTGAACTGAATTGTGAATGTTGTGGATTGAAGCATCTTTTAGTTTCATTGCAGAGGTGAAATATTAACGTTTCACTGCTGCCTTGGCAATGCGCTAGTAAAGTAGGTCAAGTTAGCCCTGTAAAATTGGCGATTTTCTAAGCTATTTTTATCCAAATACCTTTAAACGTTCGAAGTTTTTAATTAAGATCTTTTATACAGCACATTCTACTCAGGTTTCATTTCTTCATTGGCTTTAGCTACGAAACTATTGTAACGTTTCCCAGTCAGCATTTGAAAATTCATATTTTTATCTGAAACATTACCATCCAAATTTTTTAAATTATTGGTATCATTTCGGATCATCGAAATCATCATCATCATCATCATCATCATCATCACCAACATGATTCACCTTTTATAATCACCTCATCCTTGACACCGAGTAAGGCAAAGGCAATTTATCATTGTTTTCACCTCCTCACCAAAGTTCCCAATCTAACTTTTCCTGATCCTGAGGTTCTTTTCCGTTTTATTAAACTGTGAAAATAATTGCTTAATATTACTCCTAAGTTTATTTAACTATTTCAATAAAATTGCTAACTATACACCTTGGATCATTTTTAATGATGTGAGCTCACGTGGAAGCCTTCCGAAACGTGTTTCGGTGAACATTGAAGGTGGAATTTGATTGTCCTCGCTTCCCCAATGTTAATATTTACTTCAAATCACATTTCATTTCTCACAACATATGCATACTTCTTACAAATTGTACGTTTATCGTACTTATCAACACGAAAAAAGAACTTTTTATATATTTATAGAAATTAACTTATTTATACAAGTTTACTATTAAATCAGTGAAACACAGCAACTGAAATTTGATCTTAGGCGTCTCGAAAACGTTGTGGCCAAAAGACGCGTCGACGAAACTCAGCTTACAAGCAAAAGGTCAGTGATTGTATCACAAAACGGAAACACGCGTAACAAAGAGGCAGGAGCTCGACCCAGCTTCCGGCGGGGAGCCGAAGGGCAGTTGTCGCACCCCAGGCTTCCGCCTCCATCGCGCGTCAACCAGCGCTGTTAACAATTTAAACCTCCCCCCTTCCATCCTCGTATACCCGCATTCTCCCAGCTTCGTCCGCACTCCAGCCATACACCCCTGCATACTCACCCGCGCCCTCCCCAGCGCACACCCCTCAGTCTTTAAACGAAACCGAGTCGCCCTCTCTGGCCCAACCCCCTCGCCTCCACACTTACCCCTAAATATGCGCCACTCCTCCGCCCCTGCTCCTCCAATCCTGGTCTCTCTCCCCTTGTCTCTCCGCCCTCTTCTTTCCGTCCCTGCCTCGTCCCTGCCTCTATGCCGCTGCTTCTCACCTCTCCCTCTCCCCCTTGCCTTTCCACCCCTTTCTCTCCGCACCTGCCTCTTCGCCCTTGCCTTTTCACCCCAGCCTCTCCACCCCTGCATCTCCGCCGCTACCTCTCCACCCTTTCTCTCCACCCTTCCCTCTCCGCCCCTGCCCCTCCTCTTCTGCCACTCCTCCCCTGCTTTTACAACCCTTTCTCTCCGCCCCTCCCACTTCACCCAAGTCTCTCGGCTTCTCCTCTGCTTCTTCACTCCTCCCTCCTTTCTCTCCATTGGGGTTTCTGTGTTGTGCTTTGCACTACCTTTAACCCATCCACATTCACATCTTTCAGCTCAATACTGAATAGTCTAGATTTGTCCGAATCTACTTCACCCTCTCGTTCATGCCACCTTTCTCTAGCCCTCCACCTCGCTCTTCATCACGAATTCGGACGAAATTTACATACCTTGTTCAGTTTGATCTGCACTGTCAGGTTTCTCCACACACTATACGGGAACCATACACGAATTATTCCCGCTTCTTCTAAGACACACTAAACCCTTCGTGATTTTCATTTTCCTTCTCCAACTTTGAATTCGATAGAAATACGCTTGATTACATCTTGTAACTAATATTCAATGTAATTAATATTCAATGATTATTGACCCGTTGTAATAATATGTCTAATGGTTCTTGAGTTTGGGTCTCAGAAAAGACAACAGACACTTTACATTTCAATATGAAGTGTCTGTTTTCTTTCCTGAGACCCAGACTCAAGAACCATTAGACAAAGTAATTAATTTTCTTATTAAATTTTCTTAATAATTTTTAAAAACTGCAATAAAATTCATATAAATAAAGCGCGCCTAATAATTCTTCCTTCTAAATATCACAAAAAATGTGACATTCGTAATTGTCTCTAAAAGACAATGAATGTTGAGCACACAAATTTTTCAAAAAAATCAAGCTACCCTTTGTCTTATCTTTTACTCAAATCCTCCACCTCGTCCGTCTTTAGTCCTGTACATCATTTTGCTCTCCATCCTACTGTTCGTCTCGTTCTTCGCCTCATCATTTACGGCGCTCTTCAGTTTCAAAGTTGGTCCAGTTCTCTATGCAGCATTCAGTATGACACTGCCCCACTTAATTTTTGAAGGGTAGGCCTCTTCTGCTTCTCCTAATCCTCCTGTCTCCTGTTTCCACGCTTGAGCCGTTGGTTGAGTGATTGATTGATTGTGATTCCGGGCGCGTCAATTACTCAGGTAATTAGTCCCGTATGCATAGTGCATGTTTTTTTATCGGGAGGTGGCAGTGATCTTTCCCCACTGGATGGCTATATCCGGCGCCAACCTGCCGTCGACTAATGGTTTTTTCCCATCCAGTTATCTCCCGCCAGCGGGGCACCGCCCCAGCCGGGACAAGTTCCAAGTCCCCCACCGGTCTCCCGGCATGTGTGTTAGTGTAGTGCGTGTTAGTAGTGTAAGTGTGTGTGTGTGTGGGGGGTGAGGATAGGACAAGGAATGTGCGTGCGGTCTGTAGCCCGTTTGTTAGGGTACTGTTCCGGGATCCGCCTGGTGTCGATCGGAGAAACCACGGAAAACTACCGATCAGAACATCTGACCTCTAGAATTCTCCTCTAGACAGCGACTGAATTCTACCTAGCTGAAAAGCTAGTGTAGAAATCCTTCCGCCGTCGGGACTCCCGATCAGAGGCGCTGCAGTGACATCAGTTGATGCTTCGCCGGGTCGGCGAGTCTCCGATCCTAGGGATCAAATGCGACGGTGCCAGGAGTTTCGACACTGGTTGGATAGCTAGGCCTATGTGACCTGCTGTCTAGCGGGAAAATCTAGTCCCTGTCTGTCGGCATCGCCGGTCGCTCCGAGGTCGCTCCGAGGACGCCTGCCCTCGAGCGCGCGTCGCGAGCAGCGCCGCGCCGTGTGTGGATTAACTTCGCAGCTGCCGCCGCGACTTCCGGGCGCGCTGTTTATTTAGGAGACCGCCCCTGGGTGCTCTCCCAGGCCCCTGGGTCCCATCAGCGGTCGATCGACAGGCGCAAAACAAACTCAACTGTGAAACACTAATGAGCATATGGTAGCGGCAGGGAGCACGTGGCCCTCCTAAATATTCCTAAAAAAGTCTTACGTAATAAAACTGGTTATTGTCAAGGATATGCCAACTCCTTGAAATAATGACTAATAGGGGTGTAGATACATTTTAAATTTTATCTTAAAGACAAATGGGTGGGCACATCACTGATATGTAGTTATCGTATTTATGTTTGAGTAAGTATTATTGTCTTGAAATACATCTGAAAATTTTCAGCGTTTTATTTGTAAACGTCAACACTTGTTTCCACGTAGTGATTAGCTTGTTGGCTCTGTATTTACTCATAATTAAAATTAAATTAATTTTTCTTTTTGTTTACGAATTTTTAATTTTTACAATAAACAATATAAAAAACACAAAATAACGGAAGATAATCGGATATTTTTGAAGGCAGAAACGTGAAGAAACTTTCGAACCTATCCCTGAAAGGAGGCCAGTTTTGACATGAACAAGCCATTAAAAAATACGACAAAAAATCGAAAATCAGCCAAAAGAGCTAAAAATGCTCAAAATCTAACATTACCCCGAAAAATGCACACGAGTCAGAGAGAATTCCTTTTACAACCCCATAAAAATAACTTTTAAAAACTTAAAACAAGGCATAATTGTTTCAGTTCTAGCATCAGGGAGCCAAAACATTGAGAAAATGTAACAAAATGTCCTTTGGGCGACCAAAGAAGGTAGCTGGAAAGAATCACGAATAACCGAAAGGTAGTCTACACTAAAGAGATTAGAAATCTACTTTGTGCGAGAAAGTCTGTCTCATTCTATAGCACCCCTTGCTTTTTCTAAATTTAAGAACAGGATTGATCCACTTTTTCTTTACCAGAACCAGGCATTGAGAGTTTTTCTGACAAAAATTCGCCATTTTCCGACTCACGATAACATAACTTTCTCTTCTTACGAAGATCTTCGTAAGACAAGAAAGTAAATTATTTAAAATCTTGTAAAATACCATTTTACAAACATTGATTTTTAATAATGTTTTTAAAAATATAAATTTCTCTTAATTTGTTGAAAATTAAAGTTCTTTTGAAAACAAATAAATACGAAGTTTCTTTTGTGAAAACAACATATATGCAGTTACTAAACTCTTTTCCCTTTGCACAAAAAAATCAACATCACATCAACCAGAAACAAGCGTTACTGAACATCCTCTCTGGGAGTGTCGAATGCGCACAACTCACAAAGCGCAAATCGAACTTATTTCTACGTGGACGGAAAAGAGGTGCTCGGCCGCCTCTCCAAACACTTGGCACAAACGCCAGTGGAGGGCTGGCGTTGATCCGCTACTCGTCAAATGCACGTCGGAACACACACTCGCTACCCAAAATCCCACGCGCGCTACGCGCTGGCGTTTGATGCAACGCGAACACCGGCTTGCGGATCACAAACGCGGGCCGTAATTTCGTCTATGGCCCCCTAGCACGCCCCCTCCCCGCCCCCACTCGCGTGCGTGCTCTCGGCATGCGTGGGCGAGCGTGTTCTTTGCTGGCGGACCGACCCCGCGGTCCGCGCCGGGTCTTGATCTCATTACCGTCCGGTTCACCGGCGAGTACAAATCAAACCTCCAAACCTCCATGGCAAAAGTTAATAAAGGCAAACCTGGACACGCAAAAGCAATTTCGATGGGAGGGCGTTGGTCTCTTCCCTTGTGCCGCCACGCACATATTGGTTTTTCACGAATAGTGTGTGTGTGTGTGTGTGTGTGTGTGTGTGTGTGTGTGTGTGTTTGCGTGGGTGTGGGTGAGAGTGGAGCGGCCGAGTGAGCAGGTACGCAAACGGGTTGGTGGAAACGTAGAATAATGCGAATATTTTGAAGCGAAAGGTTGAGTGTTATGAGAGGCAAAGGACGTGATTTTCTTTTGAGGGAAAAATGTGTTGTCATTGACTCTAGCGAGCAGACAGAAAAGCAAACTTTTAAATATTATAATATTTTTGTTAGGTAGCAAATACATTAATTCAAGCTTTTTCAAGGTAATTTATAGAATATTTCTGTACCTGATGGGCATTTTAACAAGTGGACAAGATAAGGATCGACTCAATCAGTAGTTTAATTGCAACACAACTCTAATTAACTTTTGAATATTATGGATACAAGTAATTGTAACTAATGTTGATGGTAATACAATATTTAATTAATTTATCTGTTATCAGAAGCTCAGACTGTCTCATGATTCTACTTAATGAATCCTCAGAATGAACATTGCAAAATATTAACTTTACTTGTTTGACATCTTCTAATTATTCATTCTTAAATTACTTGAAGTCTCAATAGGGTACCGTTTTCTTCAACGTAATATTCTGAGAGTCTGTGTTAAACATAGAATCAAAAGGAAAATTTTCTTTCTGTTGTAGAATATTTGATCTAGAAAATGCTTTGCTACTTATAATGCCAATACTAGAAGCTTATTTCATTAATAATTTCCCGTTTAATGGTTCAACTGCCATGGTGATTAATCACGTTAGTGTAGTGAACGTTAGTGTAGTCTCGGCAGATATCCATGAGAGCCGGCGCTGATGCACACGGGTTGCATGGGATTTATCCTTCAAGATACCTGCCCCCCCCTCACCCACGGGACCTTCACTCCCGTCTAATCTCCCGACATGTGTGTCTTTTTAGTGCATGTACCTGTGTGTATATGTATGGAAGAGGTGTAGATAGGTCAAGAACAGAGGAAGGAAAAATAGCGCACGGTCCGTGGCCCATTTGTTAGAGTTATGATATGACATTCACCTGGTTATGATCAGAGAAACCTCAGAAAACTACAGATCAGAACAGCTGGCCTCTATTATTCTTCTCCTGACAGCAGCTGAACTAGACCCAGCTGTTTTACTAGTGTCGAAAATTCACCATCATGGGGACTGAAACCCTAGAACTTCCAGTCACAGTTGTTGCATAGTCAGTGGCAATGTTGGCTATGAACAAAACAGAGCCGGTTTAATTATTCAGTTTCTTATATTACAAAATTTCATCACGGTATTCCCTTGATGGGAAATAAAATTTAATTATATCAATGAAAAGCATCTGAACAGTAAAGCACAATTTTTTTTAAATTCATGTGAGTCAATCAACGAAATCGTTGTGTTGAAAAATGTTCTAAATGAAAGGTATCATTCTTCCATAAACAATCGGTACTGTATATTGTACTTTAATGAGTTTTGAAATTTTGTTTCAACATAGTTTTAAATTGTTTTCGCAAATTACCGCTGAAACTAGGAAATAATTAACGCTCAAAACGAGGTATCAGAGCGAGAAACATTTACAAAAATTCATTTGCATGAAATGTGTTCGGAAAACATGTAGAATAGGTTGTAAATAGTAGTATGTATTCCAATGTTACAGAAATTTCAAATTTTGCCTAAAAAAGCAGTACATTTTGGAGATCTCTGATTTCATTTTAAATAGAATCGATGTAAGCAGTCACATAACGGAGTGAACTAAGGGAGAAAAAGCTAACGTTCTTATTAACTATTCTTATACTAAGAGTAATTAGTTCATTTTAAGGACAACATTCAAGATACTATTACACTTACTTTAAGATTCAAAATTTTAATATGTTTCAATATAAATAAATATGTAATGCTACGGAATGGCACAGACTTTTCTCGTATTAGTCTCTTTTGGGTGGGAGCTAGCTATTCAGACTTGCCATTTACTCTTGCCAGCTGCCATCTATCGTCGTCCAATGTACATTTTTTTAACATTTCCTCAATTTTTCGTTTTCTTATAGTAGAAACGAAATATTGCCTTAAGAATATTACAGAAGAGTAAAGCCTCGTCATAACTGGTAATTTTCATTGAAAAATTATGAACCTTTTTAAGAAAATGGCGTTTAAGCGCTCTTGTAAATGCGAAATTTAAAGTCATTTGAGGCACATTTGCACAACAAATGCAATAACGATTACAAGTCGCGCAAATATGCATATTAACGGCTGGAAAAATATTTCAAAATGTTACATTTGTGTAATTTTCGAAAAAACCAAAGAATACAACAAAATTAACTTTATGTCATTTTTAGCAGTCCGATTAGTACTCTCCGTCCGAAAATTTGGAAGAAAAATTTGGAGCTATTATTGAGAAAATGGCGAGAGAGCGTTTCTGAAAATGCGGAATTTTGAGCTCATTTTCACAAAAGAACTGTTGAGTTTTCGAGAACTGTTACAAGAAGTCATTTAAAGCACATGAACTCGTAAATATAATAACGTAAAGAAATTGCCATTAATGGAAATATTAACATGAGAGACAAGTGAAAAAATTACGTTTTTGTAATTTTCGAAAAACAAAAGAATAGAACAATATGGAGTTTATGTCATCTTATAGAGTTTATTTATCACTATACCTATAAAAGGTTTAAAGAAAAAATTGTGTCTGTTTTTGTATTTTTTAAGTTGCAAATATTGCACGTAGTATTGCACGAAAACTATTAACTTTTTTAAAAAATGTGCATGACCTTAGTGAAAGAACTAATTATAGACAACAAATATCATTTAAAGGCAAAAGCCTATTTTCAATTATATTGTTGTAGGAAGGCGCCGGAAATAATTCACACTTTTGAAATTTTCGAAAATTCAGAGGTAACCGTGAAAATTGGACATATGTCATCTTTTATAAGTGTATTTTACTCTATTATCACAACAAGAAATTTAAAGAAAATACTGGGAGCCGTATTTGAGACAGTTTTGAAAATGTCTGTGGGGGCTACATGAAAAGTACCCCCTAATTTTAAAGAATGTTTTTCAACATTTCAGAGCTTCAATTAAAGCCAGATGGGGAAGAGTTTCTTCAATTTGTAAAAATTTACTACGCATGTTTAGGTGCTATTAGTGTTCAGAGACGGACAGAATTATCTAGAAATAGGTTTTTCGCAGCATTACATAACTTTCTCCAAACTATGTATATACGTCGTATTCATAAACAAGAAAGTAAAACTGCTCATTAAAGCATTAAAGAAGTAGATCATTTAAACTGCATTTATTTTTCTCGTATTATTTAAAGAAAGTATGTAATATAATATTAATGAAACTCGACAGGAAAGACAAAACATATATACTACACTACATTGTTTCCTCTGTGAAGGACTACTTCCTTCTAGGATAGTTTCATTGATTTGAACTCAAAATCGTAGCTTACGAACTGAAAGTCGTTTCATTGAAAATTTGTGGACCCAACGAGTCTATAAAAGAAAATAATAATATATATCATGTGTTTCAATTTTGTTATTTCAGATATTTTTATAAAAATGTAACTTTCGCCATGAAACGCACTGTTTGCTCCATTATCAGAAAAACCTTATAGAAGAAAGTGAGCGGTTTTGGAAAAAAATGTTTTGGTATTAGTACAAAAATTGCGATATTTTGGCCCACAATTTGGTGAAAAGAAAATATCGCAATTTTGGTGACGCAAAATTTGGTGACAAGGAAAATGAAAGGAAATGAAAATTAAATTATTTAATGATCAAATATTGAAGATAAGATTACAACACGAAAGAAATCACTAGCATTGTTATTGTCGGATAATTTTGGGAAAAAATGGAACATTTGCAATTTTGAATGTGTCAGAGGTTTTAATGACCAATTCCATATTTACATGATTATTGTGGTTTATTCAAGAAAACATATTTAAGAAATAGTGACAGTATTTTTATGAAAATGTTGATAAGTTTTTTAATTAACACGATTTGACTCAAGATTTTGCAAATACCATATTCAAAAAATGTATACGAGTCATTCAAAGATTTCATTTTGAAGAATAAAATGAAATAAGAAAGAAGTTTCAACAACGTAATTGTGTTGACATCGCAATGTAGGAGAGACAAACATGGTTAAATGTGGAAGAAAATTTAAGGTTTTGAAATTTTCTAAAATTCGGAGATAATTAGACCTGGATAATTATACAGGATACAGAGAAAATTATTCAAGAGAAAAATTCAGAGATAATAATAATTAGATGTGTACTGTATTTATAAATTCACATACCTTTATTTAAGCAAAAACTAGTGATAATCAGCAATAAAGCGTACAGGGATTAGAAGGGATGAAATCGTATGAATATACAGAAGTCACCTTATCTGAGCATGATACGTGTAGAGAAGGTAATTGAATTACTACAATAACAATTACATATTCTCTTTCCCTTTCCCACAGCCAAGACTAGCATCACGTCACCACTGATATAAGAAAAACACTATGGCTTCACCTACACGTTTCCACCACAGGAAAACCAGGGAGTTGCATGAAGTCGTCACACAATCAAATTAACGTAAAGAAAAGTTTGAGGCGCTCAGTATTCATTTCCGTGGGTATTGCTTCCCCCATCTGCCCGGAGGGCGAAACTGAGCTGGTCGTAGCACCAAGAGCGGCGTTGCGTCTTCCTTCGCGAACGAGGATCCTGTGACATTTTCCGCGTTCAGTATCAGCCGGAGGCGGCGACTTCTCGGCACCCCGCCACACCGCTACTCTTTCTCCGTTTGTCTCTTCCGCCAGCGCTCTTACCTCTCCACCTCTCTTTCTCGCGAGCGGTCGCTCTGTACAGTCATTCCGAACTGCGTTTCACTTCCATTTCCCACATTTCCCTTCTGAGACCGGATGTCCCTTTCAATTATATTTAATGCTTCCGCCGTCCTCTCCAGGCCACGCCCCTCCAGCCTCCGTTTCGGAGGCGACGCCGACCCGCGGCTGTCACCCGATTCTTGATCTCAACCCTCCCCCAGCCGCCTATCTCTACCCCGCTCCCGCTCTCCGTCCCCCTCCTCCGTCGCCCTCACACCGCAGGAGGGGCTCTCTTCCACACTGTCCTCGCTCCGCCTTCGCCCCGCCCAGCCCTGCTCGCCTGCCTTGATCCCGCACCACCCTTCCCCCTCTCAAGAGCCTTCCCCGCTTCGCTCGCCGCTCCATACCTTACCAGATCCGCCCGGAATGTTTGATTCTCTCTTCATGTTCATTGTTCATCTCGCCCCCGACATCTCCTTTCCCTTTATCTTGCCCTCCGCCCTTGCCCTCCGTCCTTGCCTTCCACCCTTGCCCTCCGTCCTTGCCCTCCGCCCTTGCCCTCCGCCCTTGCCCTCCGCCACTTGCCCTCCGCCACTTGCCCTCCGCCCTTGCCCTCCGCACTTGCCCTCCGCACTTGCCCTCCGCACTTGCCCTCCGCACTTGCCCTCCGCACTTGCCCTCCGCACTTGCCCTCCGCACTTGCCCTCCGCACTTGCCCTCCGCACTTGCCCTCCGCACTTGCCCTCCGCACTTGCCCTCCGCACTTGCCCTCCGCACTTGCCCTCCGCACTTGCCCTCCGCCCTTGCCCTCCGCACTTGCCCTCCGCACTTGCCCTCCGCACTTGCCCTCCGCACTTGCCCTCCGCACTTGCCCTCCGCACTTGCCCTCCGCACTTGCCCTCCGCACTTGCCCTCCGCACTTGCCCTCCGCACTTGCCCTCGAACTTGCCCTCGAACTTGCCCTCGCACTTGCTCTTTCCCCCCACCACCATCCTGGCTCCCGCCCTCGCCCTTGCTTTACTCCATGCCCCCTCCCCGTCATCGCCCCACCCATCCCCGCCCAACTAGCATGGGCCCGTACTGTCCTCCGTCCATATCCTTACTGGTTCCTTCGTCCCACGCGTATATCACTACTCTCCCCTTTCCCCCCATCCCCCGCCCGCGGCCGTGTGACTTGAACCCAGACTGACAGTCTTCGAACTCTCCTCACCTCCTTGTCAGTTCTGCCCTCATCCCACCTCCTTAAATTCGTCACACACTTTCCCCTTTCCTCACTCGCCACATCCCCGCTTCTTCCCACCCTCGCTCCTTCCAGTCCCACCAGCCTGGCGTTGTCCCGCACTGTCCCCCCGCCACTACCGCCTCGGCGTCTCTTCGCCCTACCCCTTCCCCGCCAGTCATCCGTTACGTCCCGCCTCGACCGCATCGCTTTACCCCACTCCAGACCCGTCCCACTCCCGCCCCAGTCCTCGCCCCCCGGCTTCCCACCCTACTTGTCCTTAACGAACAGCGCTGCCGTCAGCTTCGCAGCTCCGCGGCCGCCGCCCCGCCCCGCCCCCTGCTAATGAGTGTTAGATCGAGACCGCGGCCAGCGCCGCAAGTGGCAGCCGTCGGAACCAGACCCGAGCGTTGTCTCCGCCAGGCGCGGGCGACGAGGGTGGGGAGGGCGGCGAGGGTGGCGAGGGCGGTGGGGGCGGTGGGGGCGGTACAGACGGTGTGGGCGGTGCTGGTTTCCTACCGGCGATAGTAGAGTTCCGAAAGACCAGGAGGCTTCATTTCTATAGCCTAGGATGAGAAAGCTTGCACATCGCATTGAAATTAACACATCGAGAAAATTGGAATGATCTCGATGCTAAGGTTCTTGTTCCCCATGTGCAATGGTCAGAGTTTGTGCCATATGGGAAGAAAAGGAACGCACGGGGAACTTTCGCCAAACATGTTGTAGTCGTTATGGCATTGTCACTCAGGGAGTTGCTAAAGTATGGGTGGGATAAGCAATGTATAAGATTATTCATAGGCCGGCAGGCGCTTTGAGACCTTGTGGCTGAATGAAAACATCGATTTTCTCATTTCATTCAAATTGCCTAGTTCAAATTATTAGTGCTACAATTTGATGATGTATTGAGAATGTAAACAGTTTTCGAGGTGGTTACTGTACAGGCAAACAATCAGATAAAATCATGAAGAAATTTTATTTACCTCATGTGTGCAGTGCAAGTTACCTTCAATAACATATTTTCTGCAAAATTATAATATGATGAATCTGTTTTAATTTTAACTGATAAAAATAAATATTTGGTTGTGATATAACTAAGTTCAAGAATGTAGCAATGTTGACATATTCAAAAATTTTGATTGTAAATATTACTTTAAATATTTTTTTAAAAATTAAACACCTTCGCGAATCTATGCTAGAGCTAAACACTTGTAAAAATTTAAAGCGATTACACGCTTATAAGAAGATCTTTGATACAATAAACGCATTATCAGAATGATAATCTCGCAGAACTACTTAGGAAAGCTGGTGATCGTTGTCAGTTGCATTACTATTGCATAGATAGCATTGCAGAAAACTATATAACCGTGTGTAAAATTAATTCTATACAACCCAAGAAACGGAAGGAATGTTAGATTTTCTAAGTTTTCTGCAATGTGCAACATTGTAATACTACTTGCCTCATATCATTTATACGAGAAAGTATGTGCTATTGTAGCATTATATGTTTTATTTTTATTACAGCTATGATCCCATTACAGAGAAATTCCTCTCAGTCAAATGGTGAGCGAGTGTTCATCCGTTACCCTTCCAGATAAACCGAAACTGAAAGCGATATTCACACTGTACTGCTGCAGCGAAAATTATTTCTAATACTTAGCATTCTGTTCATTTCATTATTGTTTCGTTTTTCACGTTTCATTAACTGTTATCTAATATGATTTAGAATTTAAATAATTACAATCGATGTTTTGTTCAGATTGAAAGTTAATGCAAGTATATATTATAAAATTTTCGGTTTGGGTTGTGTTTCTGATCGAAATAAGAAAATGATGAGGGCACCACGAAAGTAATTTGGCTGATAACACTGGCCTGTGTTTTTACAAAACCTTTTTTAATGTTGAAATATTTTCATTGGTTATTATAGGAATTGACCTCACAGAATTAGAAAATAATATTTGTTTTCCTCTATCACGTCTAGTTTTGGTGCTACGACTACTACGCGTAATGGTTTTTCTGTTTAGAATATTTTTTGTTTATAGAGGGTCAAAACTTGGTAACAGACGTGACCACAACAGCAGATGATATGAAAGTAACAATTAAGGGAATTTAAATCATGATAGTTTCAGTGCAACCTTTAATAATATAAAATTATATTAAAAGTACATTAATTTTGTGGAAAAAATTAGTGCCCTGCCTTCCTTTCTGTATTCGTCGTCTCTATCCTCAATGAGTAATATATGTGAATGATTGAAATAAATGTAGCTATTTAACATTTTCTTTATTATTTTTCAAAGTTTTCTGCATAAAAATATATATTTTATAGAAATTATTACTTAAGCACCTTTCGTTTATGTATGGCTTCAGCTTCATCTCTTTTCTGACACCAACAAAAGTCAGCCATCATATTGATTTCTTTATTTGATTTCATCACTTTGATATCCCTCTGGAATATAAAATAAAGCCCCTCGACATTAATTACCTTGAAATTCGATCATGCAAAAGTAACAATATGTTAAATGATCATTTCCTTCCCTTCCCACTATAGTTATACCAAAGGGTAATTGCCTTTATGATTCCCATGATTCATCACCTACTTAACACACTACACAACACCACTAGCTGGGGAGCAAAGGCCATGACTTATCTCACAATTTCATAGCGAAATAAGCGTAATAGCTAGCCTTCACAAAACTTGTAAAAAAGATATATTATCTTGTGAGTGTACTCGTAATGTGTGATCTTTCCCTGACAACACATACATAGCAAAACATATTTTTACATTTTCTATTCTAATGTTAATTGATGAAATTTAGTTATCTTCAATATGCAATTGTTATAAGTAATTAGAACAATCTGTCAAAAACATATTTTAGTTTGTAGAGAAAAAAACTGGAGCTGATGCAGAGATACCAATGGCAGATTTGAAATCAGCGTGAAAACGCTTAAAAAACAAAATATTACAGACAAGAAAAATGACGCAGAGAGTAAGTAATTAAATTTCTGTAGAAATGTATTGAATGTCCAAAGTACATGTACGTTTATTCAGTTTTCTATGTGGTTGTGAATATTTAAGGGGAAGTATTTTAGATTTGGATTTGGTTAGGTTAATTTTAGGCATCACTTTTTTGACCACGAATTAAAAAAAAGAAGGTAACATTGTTGATAAGCGTTTTCATCAGATGTATACATTGCTGTATTAGCAGTGAGTTGGTCGATATTAGTATCTTCAAAGTTGTGCTTATGAATATATGTAATAGTACAGATCTTTGGGAAAGACCTGCTACAATTTGTTAGTTCATTTGTTTCTAATAAAAACATCAAGTAATACTGGAATCGTTTCTTTAAAACGCTCAACATTACAAAATTTTACAAACTTGACGATGAGATAGTGGGAAAGTAACCTAAAACATTCGTTGAGAGAAAAGATTACACTGCAGTACATGTATCTATTGTAAACCCTTGCAAAAAATGTGCAATTTTATTCAAGTAATGACTCTTTCTTATATTTTACATTGAACATCCCTTAGTGGACTAAATAAATCAAATGTCAATTTTTCTCCTGTGAATTGCTAATATAATTAAAGACAAAGAGGCGAAATTGGTAGTTGTAAATTGCAACCTCTGGTAATTATTTCATAACACATTCATGTGTATACTTTACTAAAAAATATAACAATTACTTTTACAAAATTTTAATAATTTTCATGTATTTTATCCTCAATGAATTATTTGTCATTTGAGTAAAGTGAAATTAAGAGTTACTGATTCCAAAATTCTCTCTTACGTTGCACTCAATTATAAGCAGCTCACGAACTCTGTCTCTTTGCAGAAAGAAGTTTTGACGGTAAACAGAATGAGCTACTTTGTGAAGCAAACTGAAAGTGTACTCTGTTTTGAGAATACTTCATTTGCTCATATAACAGCGTCCTTCAAAAGGAACCATGAGTTACATTTCTGAGAAACTTGATTTTATTACAGAGCACACAAATCTTCATTAATTCTATACATCTCAATAAGTGAGTGCATATAGAATATTATCAGTATACTTGTGAAAAACAATTTCTAAATACAGATATATTTACATCTTGTAAACACATATTCAGGAAGAAAACTTTATAAAACTTATAAAATAGTTAAAAAGACATTACAGGTTGATCTCTTGTATTAATGGACTACAAATTGAAATTTTACAGAAGTAACGATATAATATCTTTCCACTTTTAAAATTTAAAATCCTATTAAGCTTTCTCGCATTACCTACGTACTTTTTGTCTGCAAATTCATTACGAGTTAGCCTTCTTGTTAAAGAAAAAAATCTACACTTGCCACACTCTTTTTCACTCGCTCTCATGCACTGACCCGGCCCTGTAGTTCCTTCGCCTTCTCTCGTTTTCTCCACCATTTTTCGTCCTCGATCCATCTATTCTCGGGTTATTTTCGCCACAATCGTTACTTCATTCATCTGCGCGGTCCGTTGAATCTCGTTACAGTGCGAATTATTCTTAATTTCACGCCGCTATGCCTCGGAACTTGTTAGCGGAGTAAAAAAAATTCGCATCGGTATCGACTTCCCACAAAGGAAATTCGGCGGGAGAGGGCGAGACGGTCGATCGGAGCGCCGCGTGGTGGGGGTGGGAGGGATGGGGGAGAGGGAGGGTGGGATGAGGAGCGCGAATGTGGAGGGGTGGAGAGGAAGGGAGACAAAAGTGTCTGTCGGATTTTTTTTCATTGATTGATTGATTTTTTCGTGTTTCCGGGCGCGTCAACTGCTTTGGTCATTAGTCCCGTACGTGTATTGCATTTTTTTTCTCGGGAGATGGCGGTGATCTTCCCCCACTGGATGGTGAGATCCGGCGCCGACCAATCGTCGGCTAGCGCGGTTTCTCCCTAACCAAGACTCTCCCACCAGCGGGGCACCGCCCCAGCCAGGACAGGCTCTAAGCTCCCGACCGGTCTCCCAGAATATGTGGTAGTTTAGTGCATGTTAGTGATAGGACAAGGAAGAGGAAAGGAAGATCGCGCGCGGTCTGTGGCCCGTTTGGTAGGGTACCGCTCCGGCATTCGCCTGGTTTTGATCGGAGAAACCACGGAAAGATCAGAGCAGCCGACCATTCTCTTCCAGTCAGCGACTGAATTCGACCTAGCTGACAAGTAGTGTCCAGAATCCTTCCGCCGTCAGGACTCGAACGTAGGACCTCCCGGTCAGAGGCGCGGTAGTGACATCAGTTGATGCACTGAGCTACCGCTCCCGGTGTAAAGGAGGGGTGATATGAGAGGGAAGGAGAGAGGGGTGGGTTTGGAGGTAGGTGGGGAGAGGAGAGGTAGGATGAAAAAGGGTCGGAGGGGGTGTGGAGAAGAGGAGGTTGGGGAGAGGAGAGCATGAGAAGAACGTGGGGGGAGAGGATGCGTTGGAACGAAGGGAGTGGCGGTGAGTAGCGGGGAAGAGACGGGGTGGGGCGAGTGGGGGGTGGGGAGGGAGGGAGGGAGGGAGGGGGAAAGGGGAACGATGTCGCCTGACGGGACGGCCCGCAAATACCAGGGTATTTTGTCGGGTTTAACGGCATCGCGATCGTAGCCCGAGGAAGGCAGCGAGGGCTTAAGGGTACGGGGAAAGTTGCGAGCGGAAGTGACGGGGGCAAGGGGGAGGTTGGAACTAGCGGCATCGGGGAAGGGAACGGAAGGGGCAGGGGAAGAAGAAGCCAAACGCGGCATTTCCCCAACATTCGTCTCCCTCCAACGCACACATGCATATGGCGGTGGCTCCCTAAAGCCCACAGTTTGAAGTAAGGTCAAGATGCACTTATGTGTCTCGACTGAAACCTGTCACTGCTTAAAAGGCTATCAAACAAAGACGTACAGTTGACGTTTAAAGAAAAAAAAATCATTTTTTAAATACATTGTGAAAAATATTCAGTAAGCAATTTTTAATGGATGTACTTCATGGTATTTGCAGTATTTCGTCTACTGCTAATAATTTATTTGTCTTTACCGAATTTTACTATTTTAAAGTTTGAGAATTTTTTGTTTCATAGCATACACTACAGATGGAAGGTTGCTAGGCATTAGTGTGTTAATTGAATATCCTCACTTCCCTTATTCATTCCGACACACGAGAAGTAGATCATATTATATTGTAGTATTTTCCATAATATGTGTTCTGTTAACTATATTTTATACTGTTCAGTACTATCTAAATTGCTTTTCGTATTACAGAGGAACTAAATATAAACACACTTGTTAAGACAAATAAAATGTCAACCGCACAAACGTCTTCCGGACAAGACTTTCATGCACAAACCATCGACCAATAGGGAAGCATACTCACACAAGAGTCGATCGCCTTTGCCCCCGACGTTGCTCTGGACCAGGACTCTCCGTTCAGACGCTCCGAGCCAGCTCACACTTCAACCACCTCGAACACCCAGGCCGGCCATACTCCAGGATTATTCCATAATCCTACAAATTAAGAAACAAAAATCTCAACAAATGTGCAGAATCATTTATCAAATTATTATAAGTGTTCTTATAAATAAACTTTAAATTCTACTAAAAGACACAGAAAGAGACATCCGGAAAGCTTCTGGGTTTTGGCATAAAAACACAAGTCAAATAAAAATAACAGAAAAGGCAATTCTAGTATCCAATCCTTATTAATTAGAACAAAGACGAAGATGAAATACACGAATATGAGTATTTTTCAGTGGTTAAAGTAGATTAAAAATCACTGGGTTAGAAAATAATCAGTTCAATGAAACCAGAGAGCATACTTAATTCCCTTTCTCAATATCGACGTGGAAGCTCTGAAAATGTGCTTGGCTGATTATCCAAAACGTATCCGTGTCGAACTCGTTCGTACGCCATCGCTCAGAAGAAAGTAAAAAATGCACGCCATGAAATATTAACGCAATCTCTTTACAACACCTCCCTTTATTAATTGTCATAATGTTTTTATTATAAATAAAATACATGTACGCATCAAAGTTTCGAATTCCAACCCTGTACTTAATTTTATTTGAGCTTACAAACTTTCTTAAAATATCCATATGTTGTATTAGAAGACGTTTCACGTAACTGCGTTTTAAACTGCCGGTAGGAAAGAAAACCGAATTTTTATCCTAATGCTTTGTTCCTATGTAAAATATAAGTACGTGTCAGAAAATTATTAAACATTTTCCCAAAATGTGATGAAAATGCGAAAGAAACAACTACATCGTATATTAGAGTATCCAAAATTGCAAGGCCATTTAAAACCTAACAGAGGAAGGAAAAGTAATTGTTTAACTACTGTGTTCACATGTCGAAAAACTAATTGGTCCTAAGATAAAATCAAATTCCTTATATCAAAATTTACCCCACTTTATTTCAATAGTCAAACATGGTACAGTTATGAAGAGACGTGTTAGTAATACACTGTTTGTGAAAATAATGTATTACACTTTCAATTTCATTGTTATCAGAGTCACCACAATACTTGAAGACGTCATTTTAGTTTTTAGACGTCAAAGTTAGAAACATTAAGATTTATATAGCATTTGTTTAGTAAAAACCTTTGAAATTTCAGCAGACATTGCAAACTTAAATTTAGTGTTGATAGCGTGAATTCTGTGTTTACTTACAGTAAGTTTTTTGCATGTTTATATTACTTTTCATTATATTTGGATCCGATTTTATTTTCTGTACACCCAACAGTGAAATTAAAACACTAGCTTTAAAAGAACGTTCTGAAGCCTAATATTTTTTTAGATTTATTCAATAATATTAAAAAATCGTAATATCAGTATGTGAGAATATACGACTAATGTGACGACCCGAGTCACACATTGATCATTTTGCGAGGTGTAGTTAATATTTTAAAATTTAAGAATTCTATAGTTAGTGCAATTTCAATATTTTGTTTTAAATTTTCGTTTAGATATGAGATCCATTTTGAATTATGTTAAAAAAGTTTCTTGGTATCAAAAATTTAACGGCTTAATTAAATAAAAAGAGCTACTAAACACCCACACTAATAAACACCCACACATGCTGAAAGAAAACTGCATTATTATTTATGATTGTAAACGTGTTATAAAAATTATTGAAAAAATCCTGCCCATTTGGCCGAGGTAAGCCGCCCAGAGACAGTAGAGTAATTTTCAAGGGAGTAATTTTCTATCGTCTGAAAAATATTGAAAAGGACCAACTTCATATGCAAAGATGCAACATTTAATTTATGCAATTTTAAAAAAATGCCCCTTTAAATTATGTCAACGCCATAATTTATCTTCCCGGGTACGTCACCACGGTCATGAGTTCCGTTAGTATAGTGAATGTGCTATTACGGAAGGTGATGTGATATCCGGCGCTGTTCTGCACGTCGACTACCGCGGAATTTTCCCTGGCAGAGAAAGAGAGAGAGAGAGAGAGAGAGAGAGAGAGAGAGAGAGAAAGATATATATATACATATATATATATATATATATATATATATATATAGAGAGAGAGAGAGAGAGAGAGAGAGAGAGAGAAAGAGATAGAGAGAGAAACAGACAGAGTGATGATAGGACAAAGAAGAGGATCAAATGATGCATGGGAGCGGGCAGTCCCTTACCAATTTGCTAGGATACTGCTCCATTTTTCGTCTGAAACTTACTGGTCTTTTCCGCACCTGCGATTGCAGATTTTGAAAAGAAAAAATTAACTTAAAAAAACTATTTTGTCAGAAATGAGTTCACGTTCTGTCTTATTATTACCTTAGTAACTTATTTTATAAAGAAATCCAGTAAAATCAATCTTTTGATGTAGCAAAGCAGCACTAATCGAGATAAATAGTCTGCAAACAAAAAAATATTCAATTTTCTGGCGTAGTCTCTAAATATAAAAAAAAAAAAACTACGGGACTGCCGCAGTCGAGACTCGAACCCAGTACCTCCAGATCAGAGGCACTGCAGTGACATCAGTTGATGTACTGAACCACCACTCGTGACCCTTTCAGCCCGTGACCTAAAAAAGGCACTATATTCAAATCGGAGTATATTCTGATATAGGAGCAACCATTCAATACGTGACATGTCCACTTCACTCTTTTGCAATGAAAATGAAAAATAAAGAACTAATTTTACAAGTTTCGACACTGTCTTTAACTAAATGAATAGTTTTTTTTAATGTATTGTAAATCTCTCACGTATTTTTCTAGAAATAAAATTCTAGGTAAACACAACTGAACTCAATTTTTGCCAAATGGACACAGCGTTCATGCTGCGTTCCCCTACATCATTTCTTCCCTTTCCTTGTCCTCTCTCTCTCTCTCTCTCTCTCTCTCTCTCTCTCTCTCTCTCTCTAAATCTCTCTCTATCTAAATCTCTCTCTATCTAATCTCTCTCTATCTAAATCCTCTCTCTCGATCTAAATCTCTCATCTAAATCTCTCTCTATCTAAATCCCTCTCTACTCAAATCCCTCGATCTAAATCTCTCTCTATCTAAATCCCTCTCTCGATCTAAATATCTCTATCTAAACTCTCTGATCTAAACCTCTCGATCTAAATCTCTCTCTCACTAAATGTCTCTCTCACTAAATGTCTCTCTATCTAAATGTCTCTCTCTATCTAAATCTCTCTCTATCTAAATCTCCCTCTCTATCTAAATCTCCCTCTATCTAAATCTCTCTCTGTTCAAATCTATCTCTATCTAAATCTCTCTCATATCTAAATATCTCTCTCATCCCTATCTCTCTCTATCCGAATCTCTCTCTATCCGGAATCTCTCTCTATCCGAATCTCTCTCTATCCGAATCTCTCTATCCGAATCTCTCATCCGAATCCTCTCTCATCCGAATCTCTATCCCTATCTCTCTCATCCCTATCTCTCTCTATCCCTATCTCTCTATCCCTCTCTCTCTATCCTCTCTATCTCCATATAATTCTATTGTAACGATACCGAATATTATACCCAGGCTAATCGAAAACAAAGTGTTGCGTAATCACGCACTGGCGCTTTTGCGTCTTTTCTGAGCCGTCGGGCGGCTGATTCGTTACGCACAACTGCTGTCGCGACATCTCGGCGCCAAGCAAAAAAGGGGGGAAACTGTGTTTGTTTTCGCCAACGCCGACGCGGGTCTATCCCTGGGGATCTAGCTGGGAAGGGGGGCTGCGCAGTTTGGAAACTCTGGGAGGGACCACCTGCGTTTATTTACGAAAAGTGTGCGAGTGAGAGCGCCTCATGGAAAATTCCGCTCGACACACCGACGAAACGCAAGATATTATTGGACCAAATTTAAGTAAGACGTAGGAACCTTTTGCCAATAGAAGCACATTTTGTAAAAATTTTGGAAACTTCTAGAACATTTGGGAAACTGGGGGGAGAAAAGACTTGCGAGCGCTGGCATGCGCCGAGCAGCCAGATCAGAACGGTGTGAGAGATCCCAGTAGGCGGAGCAGAAGGGTAGGAGAGGTGAGCGCTGAGGTGCGCTCAGCTCGCAGAGCAGTAGAGCCGGAGAAGGGCAGTGCCCCTTTTTGCTTTAAATTGAGGACGAGTAGTTCCTCCTATTGCTCATTTGTCGAATATATTCTCTTTTGATCTCTGCCGATCACGCCCGCGTCGCCCGTCACAATTCACGCGACGAGTATTATCGCGTTGCTGGACACCTGAATCTTGAGCTGTCGTCGCTTTTGGTCGTCGCTTTCATCGTCGCCGTCACTGCGCCGCCGCTGTGGCCGCTGCCGCCGTCGCGTCGCCGTGGTCACGCTGCGCCACCGCAACCACCGCCGCCGACGCGGGACTCAAAGGGCCTTCCCCGACACCCACGGGACACGCCGCCTGGTGTGAGGTTCGGCGACCTGTAGAGGTTGCCCACCCCAGCGGACCTGCCTGCGAACGGTGACTGTGTTTTGATTGTCGAGCTGCGGCAAGATCTTCAGTGCGCCCTTCAGGCGCGACGCTTGTTTAAAGAATCTCTTATCAAGGAAGTGCTCGCCGCGCATTGGCGACTTCCTTACATTATTAAGTTCCCTGTAATACATTAGTTTTATAGCATAAAAAAATAGAAGAAGTAATTATTCAGACCTTGATTTTTTGTATGCTTAAAATTTAAGTTTTTCATTAAAGTCCATTTGTGTTCTCAATAATTTTATTTTAAATTCATCATCATTTTTTTAAAATCCGTCCACCATCTACTCTTCTTTACTCTACATGCTTCCTGAGCTAGCCGGCCACACGAGCCCAGGTAAGCAAAGGTAGGTCTGGGAGACCGGGTTCGGTGCAATATATACGAGTGGCGAGTGCAATATACGTAGTATAGAGAAAGTTATGTATTGCTGCGGAAAATCGATTTCGAGATTTCAATGGAAATATAAGTTTTGGTGTCCCCCTGATACCGAAAAAAAGGTTGTTTTCAAAACGTTCGTCCGTCTGTCCGTCCATCGGTCCGTCCGTCTGTCTGTCTGTCTGGTGAATGTGAACAACACCAGAGCCTAAACTATTCCTACGATTTTTTCAAACTGAATAAACCCCAGTCGATCTGGCCTGAGTCGAACGTCTGATATTTTGAAAAACATTCATTAATGTTTGGGGGTTGTTTATTAGAAGCCTCTGCGACATTTTCTCAAAAATGGCTGCAAAATTTTTGTTTAATTTTCTTGTAAGTATAGAGCAAAATACATTTATAATGTCGACATAGGTCCAACATTCACAGTTAGCTCAAAAATTTCGAAAATGGCAAAAGTTTGAATTTTTTTCGGTGTCATCCTACTACTACAAGATTGAAATTGAGGTTTTTCCTTCAAATGAAATTTGTTGTCCATAATTAGTTCATTAAGGTCATGTAGATTGAAAATTGTAGCCGTTTTTGTGTAGTAATGCGAGCAATATTTGCAATTTCAAAAAAATAATGAAAACAAGATTTTCTCAAAAACGGCACTAATTTTTTTCTTTAAACTTTTCGTAGGGGTGATACCAAATGACGATGACATAAACGGCATATTGCTCTATTCTTTTATTTTTTCAAAAAACACAAAAAAGTTATTTATTGTGACTTGTCTCTCACGTCTGTAATATTTACGTGATAGGCGATTTCTTCAAATTAGTATACATAAAAGTACATGCGTTTTAATATAATGTCTTATAAAGTTTCTCGAATATTCATTAGTTTTCCGTTAAAATGAGCTCAAAGTTCTGCATTTTCAGAAACGCTAAACGATATTTTCTCAAAAATTACCCTCATTTTCTTCTTCAAAATCTTTCGACAGTGCTAATTGCACTATTTAACATGACGTAAAGTTCATTTTGGTGTATTTTTTTCAAAAATTACACATCTTTTTTCGTTTGTTGTTCAAATGTTTTTGTTTTTTTACAAATGTATTTTTTTTCAAATATCTCTCACACCGTTAACATTTGCATTACAAAACAATTATAACATTACAAAACAAAAATAATGTTGCATTACGTCTTTAAGTTTAAATGGATAGCACGTTATCCTACTAAAGTTCATATAGTTTTTATTACACGGGGGAATATTTTATCAATATTTTCCAAAAACGCTGGTTTCCATCTGCGTTCAGAATTCATCATGGATATAGGTTAGGAATGGGATTCTAGAACTTCTCCCCATAATACGTCACACGTAGTTTTCAACTGTTTTTGAAATTAAATAAATAAAAACTAAATAAATACAATCTACTACTCCACACATATTGAAATAATCTGACTGATTTAAAAGAAAATCGGCCCCAGTTGGTGCGCCATTTTGAAATAATCTGCAATTTATACTCAAACAAACTCGGTCGAGGAATCTGAAAAGCAGAATATCTTTCTATCTTGCTACTTTATTGCTAGAATTGGCTCAATGAAAAATCATATATTCATTTCACGAAAACATGGAAATTTATTAAATAATTTAAAACAATTTTTGGTATTGTTTAACTTTACCCAATATAAAATCAAACGTTTGTCATGACCGTTCCAACCTTATGTCTTCGCGTGCTTTTTTCGGCCATCTTCATCCATCTCCGACGCCGCCGTCCTCAAGTCCAGACACCATCTTCTCTCTTCTTTTCTCGGAAGCTCACTTCAATCACCGTTCATCAAATCAATAAACTATTTGCTGCTAATATTCCAGTCTAATCACTGACAACTTCGCCCAAGCCCTCAATGTCCCTCCAACTCGTTCACATGAGATATTTTAAGCTCCACTGTCACACTTAGAGTTCCAATTTTGATGTTTTCTCAACATTCATTCCCTAGTAGATGCTTACAAGTCCCCAAAGAAAAAAAAACTCCTAAAATTAATTGTAGCACGATCCATTCATGAGCACGGCATCAGTCAGAATGAATGTCTCTCGTATTCTTTCAGCCCTGCAAAGCTCGGTTCATAAATTCGATTGTTTATTTGCAGATAACAATTGATGTACTTTCGTACCTAGCCAATCTCTAAATTTCTTACAAAACGAACTAGCCGTCTTCACGACTGTCACTGCTTTTTCGGCCAATCCCAGAATTCTATATAGAATTAACTAGCCGTCTCCGCGATTGTCACTGCATGAATATGTTGACCTTGACGACGGCTCGCTTACCGTTGCTATGCTAGCGTATTCACATAATTTATCCTCTTTAATTGACGCCATTTATAATAAATAATTGTACAATATTCAGTGACATATTGGTATGTCACGATATAGAGATTTTTGTAAGTATATAACCTTTTTTGTACTACATAATCGGAAATATTTTAACTCTGTGTTCACATTGGATATAATTTATAACTCCTCCATCTCCCCTCATTTCACTAGTTTTGAAGGATACATATTAAAAGACAAGAAACAACATTTTTCTGGTTTTCAATTACTTATATAGTGCATATTTTGGTGCACATTTCTGGTGTAGCTTTCTACCCCCTTTCCTTTTGTAAAGAGGCATGGGTTCAACTAGTTACGTTAATATTACTATAGTATGCATTGCAATAATGGCCTGTTGATGCATATAGTTTTAAAATATCTTTAAAGAATTTGTAAGTATAAGTCCGTACTCTCTGGTTTTATAAATCAACGTGCCCATATCAATAAAATACAAGTTGTACAAAATAAAGTTTTACGAAAAACACTACAAGACCCATGGTTTATACCAAATAATCAATAATCTTACAGACTCAACTAACTCTAGAAAACATTACAGACTTGATAAAATTAAATCAACAAAAAAAATTATATTTTCTATCTAATTACTTAATTCTTTATCACATAAAACACTTTTAATCTTCGCCAATCTTACAAATTTACTCTTAGAATCACATCCTGATGCTCCAAAGATTACTTCAGACCTCCACAAATCACACCTTTTCCTTATAATCACACACTACAACACAAAAAACTAACACACTATTTCCTTTCATTTCCACAAAGTTCACAATATTCAACCCAACATTCTCTTCAAATAACTGATTCAAATCTTAATTTATAGTATTTGTTTGGCACTAACTATTAGGGGTAATCAATATGCGAGTGACCAACTCTGATAGTAGTCAATTAATTTTAATTTTTATAACTCCTGAAGGACTTGAATAAAGGGTATCTAATGATGCAAAGTAAGCTTTATTTGTGATGGATATGTGACAGTTATAAACCACAGAACGTATTTACTCATAAAATATCATTCTCTATTTTCATTTTTAATACAGTGAACAAATAATTTAAAAAGTGAACTGTTCACTCAAATAGAGAGCATCTGGCAAGCAAACCCTAATTAGGAGATGTTCGTCCCAAGGCAAAAATTACCATTTTCTCTAATATGAAAGGCCGCTCTTTCTCTTTCTGATAATTCTGTTATTTAAAACAGAAGCTAAAATTTCTTTCTTTCAAGATTCAAGTGTTCTTGAAATAAAAATTAATGTGAATCTGTACATCATTAACAATCAGTATCACAGAAAAGAAATCTTATACTTGAATTTACTGGATGTCATCTGAATTCATTTAAATTGAAATTATTAGAGGGGTAAAATGCAAGAGCGTACATATCAATTTTATTATACTATATAAGGTTATAGAAATCGAACGACATATGAGAACTATAAGGTGCAATGCTTTCTTTAGACTATTATGATTTTTTTGTCATTCTGTTTGCCTTCAATGAAGCTTCTTTATAAGCAAATAGAGTTTTGATTCTGTCTTGAATAACTGTTGTCCATTTATTGGGAGCTCAGAGTCAAGCATGATAAAGGAAAAGTGTTACACTACATTTTAATTGTAAAATTAAGCGTTCATTGTGTACTGCAAAACATATAAAGAAAGAAAATACTTTGAACCGTCGCCAACCAGATGCACTGAAGCATCACATTGCAACAGACTTAATTAACGTCAACTGCTGCGACGCGAACCTTTGTAGCGAAGAATAAAAAGCGAATGAAATATGTTTATTTGGAATAGCTCAAGGTTCGGAGAGGGCAACAGCTAACACGTCTGTCTGGAACACATAAGTTCCTTCAAACACATGTTCAACGAAAAACGCAGAGAGAGAGAGCACAAATAATGCACACGTCATATTGCAAACCAACTGCTGACACATTTACAAGAAGTATACAAACCTAGTAAGTTAAACATTCTTCATTTGCTACATTTCTAACAAGACTACATTGATATAAGAGGGAATGCATCCAAAAGAATTTACCCAAAGAGTGCTCAATGAGACATGAGACCGCAGCATGGAACAGCTTCATTCTGTCGACAACAGATAGCGTTTGAGTTCCATGAATTTGCTCCACGAAGATACGTTTAACAAGTGGCTAATAGGACAACAAAGGGCTGAGAGCGAGTTCATGGTACAGAGCGAGCACTAGGCATGAGAGAACTGGGCAATCGCCCAGGGCCTTGAAACTCAGTGCGCCGAAAATGGCATACGCGAAAGAAGTTAAAACAACAAACAAACATTGGAATTCTAAAAACTCATCGTGCGTTTATAGGTCAAGGTAAAGTAGTTCTTTATTCTGTAGTATTTTCAATTGTTTGAGATATATAACGATTTCACAAAATCATAATATTTTTAATTTAACAAGTTATGAAAATGCCCATTGCATCTTCAGTGATTTTATTATTAATAAATTGCGAATGCGATTCAAGTGATAAAATGTATTACATTAATATGACAATTGATGGTGTTGACGCCATTTTCAGCACAAAGTATGTTCACAGAAGTCTATATAGGAGGTTTTCCATGAAAAAGGTAATAAAACAATTGATCATTTTTAATAAAATGTATACAATTGTACATATTTCCAAATGTGTGTTCGCGCGCGTGTGTGCGTGTTCGTGTATACTTGCCTGCAGGGGCCTCACTTTCGGTTTCACCCAGAGCCCGATATCTTCTAACCCCTTCGTTTTTGGAATTTACCCTCCTACATACCCTCACTCTATTGTCCGGTTGATAAGAAAAGCGTAGACGAAGAAAAATTGAGTACATCATTTTATATTCTGAACAATTTAATTGCATCGATCTAAGCCATTAATAGAACGTTATTTACAAAATGTGAAATGTTTGAAGAGGTCTAAGAAGTTGAAAAATAAAGAGCATCATCTCTGATCACTTTTAAAGTTCCTTTACACTCACGACAGAGAGAGGACAATCGACTGATCCTGGGTGCTTATTCCGTGTACTGCTGAGATATGACCACCTCCGAGTGCGTGCATTCGTACCGGCGCCGACTAAATGCGAGTACTTGCAGGGGAGTAACGAGTAGCAGCTCGTATTGTCAATCAATAATCGAGATATTGCAGCAATATCGATGTACGAAATTATTTTGAAATCAAAGAAGCAAACATTACGAAGTATGTGCCTCCCCACTTCACGCGCGTACCTATACGAGCAGACGGTCATTCCCCGTACGTTTTAGTACCGCAACGATACCACAGAAAACGCCATTGAAGTGCTGGGAACTCTTTGCCGGCTGCCCTGGAGGGACTCGGGGAATACCAGTTTACTGTCCTCGTCTAATATAACACATATTGCTTTATTAATTTGCGCGTTATTAAAAGTACATACGCATTTCATCATTTTTTTTACAATAGTAAATGTATTTATCACGTCCAGGGACATTATTTTAATTTTGTATTAGGTTTGTTGTTTTAAAATGTGCATTTGATGAATACGTTACTTTCGTGTTGATCGGCTGTTGATGGTTTTCTGTGATTGCGTGCGGTTGTTTTCTAGGTAGTCATTTTGCTTCGTTACGCCTACGAGTGTGTGTATGGAGAGACAGACAGAAAGAGACAGACAGAAAGAGAGAGACAGAGAGAGGGACACAGAGAGAGACAGAGAAAGAGAGACAGAGAGAGACAGAGAGTGACAGATAGGGACAGGCGGAGAGACAGAGAGAGCGACTGAGAGAAAAAGAAAGAGAGAGAGAGAGAGAGAGAGAGAGAGAGAGAGAGAGAGAGAGAGAGAGAGAGAGAGAGAGCGAGTGTACCACAATTATTTTTTGTGTTTAAATTTCATTGTTGTTTTCACTGTTTAAGTCAACACTCGTGATGCCGGGGTCTGCGATCTGCAAATAACAAATCTTTCGAAACGAAGTAAGGTTCTTTTCCGCTTTTGGGCATGCATTTTTGTGTGAGTTTTATTCTCAGCAAAAATCAGAAGTGTTACATATTTATTTGTCTGATGTTAGACAATGAATTCAGTAGAAAATAAAAAAGAAGCTTTTCATGCTTTGATGAAGAAATCTTAGATGTTAAGAGACCTTACATCTTCCGCGGCTGCTCGATTGCCACGCCACGCAACGACACACCGTCTCTCTAGCCAAAGCCCGTGATACCACGGACATGTGACAGTAAGGCCTCATTCACAATGTACACTTAAACGTAAACGTAGCCGCAAAACCTACAAATACGTTAATAAGCGAGGGTATTCACAATGCCTTGACGTAACCATACGCGTAAGTCCGTAAAATTAAGTGTTCACAAGCTCCAAGCTTTTACGCCGGAAGTTTACGTCGGAATTCTACCGAACGCCAATCAGAGAGCAGCGTGGAAGGTCGATGTCAAATTGTGTTGAGGTAGTTTGTGGTTAGTTCATTTTGTTATTGTAATGTAGAAAACTAGTTTGCGAACACTTTTGATGCATGTAGTGAATTCATAGGAATTTTGGGCAATTTTTATTGTGATTTTAACTTGACATGGCTAATAAACTAATTATGTTCTACGAATTACTAGTGAATCTGGTACAAGAGAATCCTTTTTATACGATGAAGGAAATGCGAGCACTACTACAACAGCTACTTGCATATAAATAAACACACATCGACAGAAATGTCGAAGAAAAAGATAGAAACTATGGTGGAAAGATCTTTCAACCGTGCTAGAAACAAATTGATCAAGTTTCAGTACGTTGAATTCTGATTAGTTCAGGCGAAATTTACGTTCCAGCTTACGTTCGTCATTGTGAATACTTGTTTTTACGTATAAATTTTACGGTTAAGTTTACAGCATTACGTTACGTTTAAGTTTCCATTGTGAATGACACCTAAGACTAGTCTAAGCCTTGTTCGCCCGAATTGAGCCTTCTCTCCTGCCACGAGTTCGTATGCGATTTTCCTCTCTTAAAACATCTCGCGACAGTTCTGAATTAAAACTTAATGTTTTTGCGTAATATGTCTGGGGAAACAAGGGCTCCTGCCTGCCGTGTGCTGGCAATGTTCATACACGACAGGACGACATGGCTGGTGGTGAGCGCCCCAGAAATGCAATAGAATGTGGTACAGGAAAACGATATAATTCCAAGACATACGAACGTATACACGTATGTAAATCATATCTTCTATACCTATACTAATATATAAAGACAGAAGTGCGTTGTCTTTCACCGCGGTAATCTCTTAATCTACTGAACCAATTCTCATGGAACTTTTGTGCTAGAATCTTTTAAAGGCCTGGAGTACTATAGGCTATGATTTACAAATATAAACAGTAATATATTTTCAATATAATTACTTTTATGGACATTTTTCGCCAAGCTTTACATCATAGATTCAATAGTGCATCAATGCCAATAGTTTAGCCGCGCGCCACCAGAGGATGACGTCTGAGATCTACTACTGATTTCATCAATGTCCAGAATAATTACGAAATTCATTGGAGTTTGAATAAGGTTATGTAATGTCCTTGTGTGAACATTTGAAAGAAGGCCGTAACTGAAATGGTAAAGAGTGTCCATGTTCATGCATCGCTCTTTGTCCGTGTTATATACAAAGTGGCAAGAAATCATTGTGAGTTTGAAAGTGTTTAATAATTGAGGTAAGTTGAGAGAATAAAAAGTACAATAATAGACGTACAGAATATACAGTAATGTACAATGTATAATATATAGATATCATTTACAATCTAAACAACGTCTTCTTTTACAGAAATTTGTGACAGCTAAATTGTTTGATGAAACGGGTGTTACAATTGTCAAAATAGATTACAAAAGCCAACAGATGGGCAGTCTACTAAACTTTTGAATCGGCTACTTGAAGTACTCACTCGCTCCATTGAAAATAATACTCCAAGAAGGGGAGAAATGTGAATAATTCTCTAAGTAGTAGGGCAGCTGTTCATTAGGACTCTCAATTTGACTATTTACAAAGTTCTTAGGTTCAAAATGGTAAAATTGAAAATGTGTACATGTTTCAGTCCATTCAGTAAAACTTTTTCTTCAATATGCGAAGTCATTTTGAACAGTGGTGTGTAATTTAGGAATTATTATTTACATAATAAGACTAATCTGTACAGTTGTTTGTCATATTAATTGCAGTTGTATTAACTACAGTTGTAACACAGCTTTTTTCTTCTTTATGTGAAGTTTAGTGCAGTGGTTGGTAATTAAGCAATGATCATTTACATATTAAGACTAATCTGTGCTGTTTTTTTCCATATCAATGGCTGCCAATGAATGATTTCGTTCATATTTTTCTATAGAATATAAGTAAAACTTTTTTTTAATGTTTGTCTGAGCAAATAAATCAATATGGAAGTTCTTCGTTTCTATTATTCAGCTCTCCTGCACTAACTGGAAAAATGGAAAGTAATTTATGTTTTTGTAAACCCAGTAAATTTTTTTTCAATATGAAATGGTTTTCTTGCAATGGTATGTAATTTAGGAATGATCATTTACATATTAACACTAATATGTAAAGTTCTTTTGCATATCATTTGCTCCCAATGAATGAGTTCATTCATATTTTTCTTAAAAAAATTAGCAAAAATTAATTTGTCTAAAAACATTTTTGTCTAAGCGAATAATATCTGGGAGTCCTTGGTTTCTATTATTCATATTTCAGGATTCATAATCTCTATCACCTAAGATAAAACAATGATGTTAATATTGTTTTGTCATGTGGCTCAGTGCATTGTCAATTTATTATTTACACATAATGTAATGGTGATGGATCATTAGTTTTCTAATGTATCAGGGTGTTACTAGCACATGTTATCACATGTTACATTACATCACATGTTACTAGCACATAGATCATTAAACATATATATTTTTGTCGTATTCAGATTATAAAAACTGGTAATTATGTTTCAAAATAGATACAAGTATTTTCATTTATTTTTATGATTATGATTCATCAATTACGTTATGACATCTATAACTATTACTCTGGATCTACTTACTACCGTACCCGTGCATGAACTTCCGCATGTTATACTCAGCTAAAAACAGTAAGCCCCTTCAAGGTCACGAGTTGACAGACCAATATCAAAACTTTCTTTATGAAAACAATAGAAGAAAAAATATAAAAATTGAATAAGTTTTACAACGTGACAATTTATTGATAGTGTTGGAATATTATATAAAACTCTACAAAAATTATATATGTGAGTCTACAAGTATTTTATTTTGTAGTTTAGATTTGTTTATTGCTTTTAGTTTTAAAGTGAATGTTTAGAAGCTGGAACTGTAAATAAGAAAATGTAATTATTTGTGGAAAAGTGATCAAGGTAATCCGGAAATTTCAAAATGGGAGTCAAGAGAAGACTGCTATCGTAGCGTGGTCAGGCAGAGCATGGCATGGAGTAGGGCGGAGAAGCGAAACAATGGAAGAGATAGAGGTAGGTCCCGCCGCAGGGCATGAAAAGATTGAATTCCTGAAGAGGAATACAGGAAGCTGTATTATAATTTACTGTAATAAATGCCCGAGCAACGCCGGGTACTTCAGCTAGTTATGTATATAAACTAAATTTTATTATATTTGTTTTCCAATGCTGAAAATATATTTGAAACAATATTATGTATTACAATTTTATTACAAATTGTGTATGATATTTTTATGTATTATATTTTTATTACAACAAATTATGTATTATATTATGTATTATAACTTTGTATTATTCAGTTTTGCATTTAAATAAAATAACATTCACTCTTTAACGAAAACAGTAACTGCAACAAAAGTGTCTGCACTCCCATGATAGTGAATATTCTAAACTGCCTTCTAAAATATATTTTGTCACAATGAAAAATTAAGTGTGTCATCAGGATACAGATGTGATGAGTCCAGCCAGTGCAATGGTGTGATAAGATAAGAAGTCTAAGAAGGATTGTAAGTGCAATTACCCAAGAACACTTCACCAAAATATTCCTTCTTAGGGAAGCATGTCTTCTTAATAGAAGCAGATTCTCTATATGGTAAATTGAGAGATAGTTCTTGCAAACGAAGTCTTAGAAACTATGGTCCCCTTTTATCTGTTCTACATATTAAAGCGTAAAAAGCGTCAATATAAAAAAATGTTCAATTTTTCCGCTTCGACTAAAGTATTCTAGAGTCGGACGATTGTAGAGCACAAATTGCATCTGTATTATGTCTTTAACTTCACTGCATTCCTACAATTTACTCCTAAATTACAATTTTTTGATTTTTTAACATTAATTTTTCTGGCTATAAAGTATAAGAGATTCATGTAAAGAAGATTTGAATGATTAAAAGCATTTTAGAATCGAATCAAATTTTATGGCTTGTTACAAGTAGCAGCATTCATTTGTGAAATAATGATATTTCCAAAACAGTTTTCGAAGAACTAGATGCATCATACAAATATTTTTGTTTTGTTTTATACTTACCAACAAATGAAGGCGGCAGAACTGTAGAATTAGGCAATAGTTTAATAATTATTAAAGTACACTTGTTTTGATTTATAGACAAAACACATTTTTACGCCTGTAAATTATCATTTCCATTTTAGCACTTACCATTTTGTTTCTCAGAGCTGCTCAATTTACTTGTAGAATATATTGAAATAATTTTATGTTGTTGACAACACAAAGTATTTTTACATATTTCGTTTATCTCTCGCAATAATCTTAAAAAATCACTTTTGCTTTGTAAATACTCTGATAAAGCTCACCGCTACATTGGCCTTCGATTTATTGGTTATTTCAAAAGGATTATTACATTACCTTTGAAAACTTTTTCAGATCATAATCTTATTTTTTGATAAAATATTTTACATAAGTTTCTTAATGTTATATTTTATGGGACTTTTAAAAATTATTGTTTAATATGAAATTTTTAACGACAAGCAAACCTTCAAAACCGTCGCCAATCTCTAATATCTTGGGATACAACTTTGCCTTCACATTTAAAACCTCTTTTGCTTCTTTTCACCTCTATTGAATATCAAACTTGGACCAAACTTCTGGTTCTTCTAGCTGAAATTTTAAACATTGCAAATGCTTTTATGGATAATCGAGGAAATCAAATAAGTTGAAAATCAGAATAGCCAAAGTAGATCAGGTACAGTAGCTACATATATGAAAGATTCTCGCTGCTTATATAGAGAGTGAGTCATTTCAGAAAATAAAACACCTGTGCGACTCTCATAATATTAGCAATACATAATTTCGTTATTGTTTTGGACTCAGAAGCGCATATTCCCATAGATACTGCTTTCTATAATTTTTTGATTTCCTCGCAACCTGTGCATCACCATTCTTTATGCCTATTTCTAAGACTTCTAAGAAGCGATTTTGTCGACTTGGAATACATTGGTATTATTTGTCAACAGGGCACTGTAGTTCTGACGGCTGTCTGCTGGACCAAGATTCTGACAACTTAAAATCCGTCGGGATCGCAGGGTGGAACTCAATACTGTCTTGAATTTGCACTCAATTTCCATCAATCTAATTTCTTCGTGTGTTTAAAAAAATCTTCGGCAATACTTAGAACTAAACTAATAACTTTGACTCTCTGTAACCCCAACCTTCTGAACGTTATAAAAGAAGAGATATCGTCAATAAAATAAAATGCAGAAACGAAGAGTTTCTCTATAAAATGTTGTTAATCTAATTAAAGATAACATGTTGGTGATATTGTTCCACCCGAAATGACTCAACCTGTATTTTAAATGGGAAGAAGTACGTCAATGATCAAAGATTGAGTTAAGAGCAAGAATGTCGTACTATGCAGTCTTTGAATTTATTATTTCAAAAAAATGGTCTCCAGTTTGGTAGCATTGCACATGCACATAAGATTAGTTTACTAGAGTAGATAAAAATTGCTAATCCTCGTACGTGCACACGTGCTGATGCTCGTACGTATGAATTGAAATAATGAATTGAGAAGAAAGAAAATTTTGGCAGCTATAAGGAATAGAAAAGACTCAAAAACAGAATACATTATTTGGGAAGAAAGTTCATATCTATAGATGCACTAGAAACAAAGCGGAAGAAAAAGTTTGTAAAGGTAGATTTCATTTCAAGATACAAGGACGTTGCTTGAATATTAAAAGGATGGGTGAAATTAAGAGATGCCTGGAACAATACAAATACAATGAAGACATGAATTATGAAGAAGTACTAATAAATATTCTAGTTTTCAAGAAGTCATTCTTTGGCATATTTATGTCCATAAGAAATAATAAATTTGGAGAAATTTCGTCATATCGTAGGGCGGGATATTTGTAAAAAAGGATACCTTTATCCTTTTTTACATGAGAACACTTTAAAGGGGCCTACAATCTGCAATATACTCATAAAAATATACATATTTATAGTTTTATACAAATAAAACAAATATTTTACAGAAAAGATTTCTTCCAGAATACTTTAACAGGAAAATAGATTCTCAGGAGAATCTAACGAATTATCAACAAGTCTTATATTACACTTTTAAACACACACACTGCTTTGAAAGATATTTATAGAAACATGCACAACCTCGTTCTGATCGTATACAATCGTCCAACCACGTACGTGAATAGTACGCGAAATTTATATCTACCATACGAGGTTTTTAAGTAAGGAAACATGTGAATAACAAAAACAATTGTCCAGTTGTATATTTGTAAATTCTGCAACCATACACACAAACGCATTCCAGAGTATTCCTGAACTAACAAGTGCGCAGGCAGTGGCTCTCCACCTCTTGCAGATTTTGGCAAGGAACTCAACAGTTGAGAAAAGTTTGCAGATACAATATCTCTGACATGGGAAAACCTCTGCAGTTGCAACGGGCCAATTCAAAGTTTACCAGATTTATTTTAATTGTAGTGCAAATATAAAGATGATCTGCTGATTTGGTTGCGCCAACAGTGAGATCGTTCGCCAAATTTGAAAATTGCATAGTGCACATGTAAATAGGATTCCTTAAGTTTACATTTTTGGTTTAATTTTCTGAAAAGAAACATATTCAATTCCAATCTTATAAACCGTACATACAAGTTAATACTATACATGAAAGATTCCCGTTCTTTGGCTCTCGATGTCGTAAGCCAATGTGAATGAACAATGTTTTACCTAAACATTGACCCTATGATTTTAACTGTAATTCGATTTAACGCGGCTACAGAATTTATTTTAGATAGAAATGACAATAATTTGCGAAATAATGTGCAATTTTAAAAAAAATTGCATAACCGCACAATGAATTAACTGTTTCACCCTTACTTAGTAATAGAAAAGATATTTCAATTATAGAAGAAAAATATGAACACCATTATTTTACTATCGTAAAAAGATACCTACCACAACATATTTGAAGTACCATGTAAAAAAGAAAACTAAGATTGTTCTAAAACCTCATGAGAGTAGGGAACAATCAATTTGGGTAACAAAAACTTGCAAAAAAATAGCTTGCCGGGTGTATCAAAGTAAAGAAGCCGAGACAGCCTTATTCGTCGTAATGAGAAATCACGGCGACGCCTCAACAACCCATTGCCTTAGTTATTAGGGACCGTGCGAAGTTTAGTTTGTAGTACCCTCTAAGGATCTTTGCGGCAAAGAAACTTAACTGCGATTATAAGGAACAGAACTTTTCTTTGAATCAATCTATAACAACTTTTCGTGTTAGTAACTATTTCGTTCAATTCTGTAGTATTCTCACCACACATGTATATCATAGTATTATTTACATCCGAGGAATTAATTTACTTTAGTAGTGAAGGTCAAGTTTAGGAACAGTCATGTTTGCCATTTCTAGGACATTGCTCTGCTTGAACAATGCTCTGCTTGTACGTGTTCGTACACATGTGATTCTTTGCCGAGTTATATTTTACGTAACTATCAATTTTTTCAACATGAACAACTAGCAACGAAGATCAGAAGATTTGGTAGCACTACTTTGGAGTGGAGCCAGAAAGTATTTCAGAGATGGGGAAGGAGACAATTTCAGTTCGGACCCTCCTTACATATTTTTGAAGTTAGTAATATTTTTCATTCAATACAGTCTAGAAAATGACTCGTACGTACACAGTATTCGGACATGAAAGTTGAAGGTTTTTCAATACCAGCCTGTAAATGCACCGAAAGTATTTTTCGTACTAGTAGTGACGGTACAACAATTAGAAAACACAATACGTACCAACCACTGAACGGAAAAATACGTAGTATGTTCTCCTGACCGTCAATTAAATTTGTAAATCACATGGACAAATTGCGTTAAATTGAGGTCTCGAATAAAATATCACACGGAGGAAGTGACTATCGATGACATGACGGGATTCCTAGACTCGTCCGGAACCTCTCCCGCCTCGTCATGGAAACACACACTTTCGTGCCTTGTAATATGAAATACTATTTAAATATTAACTTGAAATAAAAATGTATGGGTCCATTCATATAGGAGAATACTGCTTTGGATGTGATGAGATCTATGCTTGGTAATTATTTTAAATAAATTGAGTAAAATTACAAACAAATGTTGGCTTCGGCGGAGGGGCATGGCTCCCGTGACTTCATTTGGAACTGCCACTACCACTACCACTACCGTTATAAATTATAAGAGACCATACTACATGTAAACCTCGGACGACCTCATAGAAAACTTTCTCGAGTCTATTCAGTGCTCAGTGTTAGACTTTCCGAATTTCCTGTACTTTGCTACTGTAACGTCGCCTCGCCGTCCCGTCCTTTCGTTCCCTCGTCCACCTGTGCAGAATCCGCTGACCGCGAGTGTCCCAGCTTCTTTACTTTGAGCGCCTTTTACACGATAACAGCTCGCTGGCCGAGAATCCCCTAAAAAGAGCCGGCCACCTTCACACTACGAACTCGTTGAAGCGCGCGAGGTCAGGAACGTTTTTCTAGGCGACAATGAACTAACTGTCCGTGACAGGGAGAAAATGGCGCCGAGAAAAGGATCCAAAAACGAGTGGAAAAATGGACGAGCAAAGTGTTATAATTACTTTCAAATCGATCGAATATTTGAACTAATATCAAAAAGTAAGACAGTATTGTGAGAGAAGCTCTACCTGCACAACTGAAGTGAAAGATATCCTCTTGGCAAATGAGGTTATGTAAGGCGGCTGTCTTCTGCGTGGAGACAATCTGCAGTGCTCTATATCTCCTGCCTCCAGCCATAACCAGAATTTTGAAGCGCACTTGTAAAATGGGGCAGGAGTACTCGCTGCTCTACGAAGAATCTTTCGCGTGACCCGCAGGAGTGAACACAACGCCAGTCGTTTAGCGGACTGTCGGCCAGATAGATGTCCCTCGTGTAAATGGCGCTTTAGCCGGCCAAGGTATGTGGCGCCGGTGGAGAGCCACTGGCGGGGCGACCAGCTGCCCCATCACAAGGCGCCTCCCAACTTCAACCCCATAAATAAGAGCTTCCTCCGCCCCTTCCCACCGAGGAAGAGCGTGCCACTGCCGCACTCGCGCCAGAGTCCGGGGGGAGAGGCCTTTGCGTACAATAAAATAAAGGGAATTTGGAGGGGGGATGCCCGAGCGTCCGTGCGAGGCGGGGCGGGCGGGGTTGGGAAGGGGGTGCGGGGCGGGGCGGGACGGGACGGGGCTGGCGGCGACGAGGCCGCGGCGGTGGCGGCGGCGGACGAGGCACGTGGAGGCGGCACGTGAGCACGTGGTGCCGGCGCCTCACCGGCCGCACGTGGGCAGGTTGACCATGAAGAAGACGTTGAGCTCGATGAGCGAGGCCAGCACGAGGAACATGCCGTACATGAGCAGGCACGCCTGCCCAACCTTGCGGTTGAGCTTGAACTTGTTGAGCGAGAAGGTGGCGTAGAGCAGGAAGAGCGTCGATAGCAGCGAGATGGCGCTGTACTCAAGACCGCGTGAATTGATGCCCACGAAGTGCTGGCCCGCCGTGGTGGGTAGGAACGACGCCTTGATCAGCCACGGCAGACCCAGGCACAGCAGGATGTCGAATGTATTGGAGCCGATCGAGTTGCTGATGCCCATCGACCCGTGCCCTGCAAGCGTGCGCCATCGCGTTAGTCAGAGGAAGCAGTGTGATGAAGAAACTTCCTGTTGGAAGAGCTCAAAGAGCGGGACGCTACACTTTAAAAGATGAGAAATAAACGGAAGTATGTTTACTTAACACAAACAAGTGTGAAACAATCAGTGTAAAATATGAGCATCCTCAGATACGTCAAATAGGAAAGCAAGGTATAAGGCATAGGCAAGCATGTATAAATCCTTGCGGAACACCAGTTCCGCGTTTTAATAAAAGCAAGGAATGACAGTTCAAAAGTTAAATCTGACGAACCACGTGAAATGTTTAATTTGCTAATTCATAATGTTAACATGAGCTTACAGTGTATAAGGTATCTCAGATAGGCTAGACTAGTAAGAAAGAATTGACAAATAGTGAGCCTGATTCGAACTACAACGCACAAACAAGAGGAGGAATGTTTTTGTTTGCAGTAAGTAGAAGAGAGATACGTGTGTTGGTAGCCATCCATTGAATAGCGGTTGTGCATTCTTGAGAGGTATAATGTATTTTAGAAACTTATGAATAAAATATAATTTACATTATAAACAATCAAAGAAGACGTAGATGGCGAATTTAGAAAGTACAGATTATGTATTTTTAAAATATTTATTGAATTAAGAAAAACTAGTGACCTGCAGCAGGAAACATGCTCCTGAAATAAACACAAAAATTGTTTTTCAGAAAGTTGTATGCACTCTATTAAAAACAACAAATAAAATACTCTAATGTATAACACTGTAATAAATGATATATATTAACAAAAGCAGTCTTCACAAATTCTCAATAACGTAGTGTAGTACATACTCAGTAAAACAGTTATTTACAAACCAAGAATATCAAAAGCATTGATGTTCCTTAACGCAATTAATAAATATAAAATATTTGGTGACGGTCGGGCTCTTCCTTGGAAATTTTCTTTCGTATGTCGTTAGCTGTGTCGAATTGAGTCTGATAATTCAGTCGATAAGCACAGGATGAGAATGGCCGGATTAATAACCAAATATTTTCATTTTTAAAATCGAAATTGTTTAATTGTCTTTGTATTTTTTCCGGGTTCCTGGACATCTAACAAAAATGTAGATGGCGACTACATAATTTTCTTTCAATTTATGTGCGATTTGGAAAAATTAGTAATATAGATTTTGAAAATTCGGCAATGGTTGAAATGTTTTGTGCGAATGTGGTTCGGGAAAGCATCGATTTGGAGGACGGTATTGAACCTGCGGAGCGAATTCTCAAAATGGAAGCTTCAGAAAGTGTCTTCAAATTTAATATATTTATATTAACTCATAGCCAGATTATATCAGTAAAATTGAGGAGATAACTTAGATATTGGAAAATATTACGTTTTTCGTTATCTTGTATGAAATATTGGCAATTTTTAAACAAATATGTTTTCAATAACTGTTCAAACCTTTTTCTTTGAATGTTTTCCACGTATGTAGCAAAAAATGGTAAAAATATTTTTGCTAGCTTTCGACTTTTTTTAATTACAAAAAAATTGCAAAAGTACAGTATTGGTTATAGAATTTTTTATTAAATAAAATTTGTTTGAAAAAAGAACTTTCAAAACGGTCGAGTATAATTGTTTGAAAAATGGAGTAGTTTTCGTGTAATTTCTGCTTACAACTAATGCAATTTATTTTAAAAATTCAAAATTATTACAATTTTTTTCTTTAATTGTTTTTCACAGATAGAGACTTAAAAATAGTGCAGGTCTGATTTTGTCGAATGAAGAAAATGACTACAAAAGAGTTAAAAATGAAATGCTATATACTCTAGGAGATAAAATATTGTTTCATTCACTGGGGACTTAAGATTTCTCACTCTTGGATAAAATTACTTGAATTCCTCGTTGTATAATAGTTATTTAATAAGTAAATTTTGCAAGTAATTTGATTACAATACGAGACTGGAGAAATATCGAAAGAGGTCATTAGGTTTGAAAAAAATTCAGTGTTCTATAATTTTCGTTTAAGTTTCACTATACATTATTTTTCACTGTTAATACATTTTATATATACCGAAATTGGTTAGTTTTTGCGTTTCATTGACAACAATTTTATTAAAAAAGTACAATGTTTAAAAGCTCGTTTGAGTATCTGATTTTTTTACGAATTTCATTTAAACTTTTGACTTGCATAGAATAATGGTTATACGAACTACAGTAGTGCATGATATACATGAGTAATAAAGTTCAATTAAATAGCCCTCTCTGGTCCTCTCCATCGGATTAACTTTTTCCATGGATATAAAATTGTGTTTACTAGTGCCGAAATTAACCGGAATTACCTTTAAAAATGAGCGGCATAATGTTTAAATCGCTGGTACTCTCAGATATGAACTGTGGCGCGAAAATATGGAGATTGATGAGAATAGATAGATTTAAAGGCATAGAAACGTGTTATTACAAATTAATTCTCGGAGTCTCTACATTTGAATCAAATGTTGGCGTCTTAAGAGAGATTGGTAGAGTAGGAATTTCCAAAGATTTTAAAAAGAAACTCATTAAGCTTTGAAATAAATTACCTGGTAAACAGGCTCAAACATTTATTCATAGGTACTTAAGAGTTCAATTGTAGGAAAGCGATTCGCGCTTCTGGTCTTACAAAGTTAAACCGTTACTAGAACGCGCAGGTCTGGGAGTCATTTCTGGCGGATAGGGGAACACGTGGGATAGAACGGTTAATTTCTGATACTTTCAGATATAAAATGGCAAAATAACTTTGCAGCAAATATCAAATATCGCTCACTAGTAGCGTAAATTCACACTATACCTGTTTGCGATTGTGAAAGCTATGTTCACACACTTAGAAGGGACGCAAGAGGGGATTACTCGTGGTTTAATTTCGGAGGCGGATGCAACGTTGATTGAGACTGAAATGACGATGGCATCTGCGTGCTTTGTGGTGAAGATTGGATGCACATCCTTGTAAATTGCTGTGCTGTCGAAACTATGCTACCGAGAAAAAAATGGACGAGAATGGGGAACTATTACTTCCAGTATGGAAATGTAACGCTAACCTATAACTTGCTTCTTAAATGCATTTGCTTACTTCATGAAAGAATTTGGAAAACTTGTAGAGACAATAAGACCATTCGGAGTATTAGGTAAATGGTAATTAGAAAGTGGGAAATTAGCACTGATTAGTTCAATGAGCGAAGTCTAGACTGGGGAGGAAATAAGTAAATGTAAGTAAATAATGCGTTATTCAGTCATTAAGTTAGTAAGTTTATAAGTATGTAAGTTATTAAGGAGAAAGCAAATACGTAAGTAAATCAATAATTAAATAAGTAAACGATAAAATAATTAAACGAGCACATTAGCTGGATGCCCGACAAGTAAGAGCAGAGGCGAGGGAGCGGACAACCTTCTGGGGCGCTGCTTCATTTCAGGGGCTGAGAAGGCCAAATACAGAATGAGAGTATGTGACGTCCGCGCCAGGAAATAGATTTTTCCCCTTCTGGAGTTTTTCCCTTAGACGTACCATACGGTCTCTTTTTCGCGGCTTTGAAGCGAAGAAGTGACCATTTGGGGAGAATACCAGGATTAGAAAAGTTAGAAAACTTTTGGATGTAAGTACGTATTGTAATGGTTTAAAGTCCTTCGGCCTAGCCACATAGTATTAGGTTATGCAATTTATATGTAAAATAATTGCTTAGTAAATAAAAAAAATTAAAAAATTACTCTCTTATTTTTTATATTACATATATGATATACTTTAAGTATTCGGTACTTCACTTTAAAAGAATCGGAAAGATCAGTTGAATAAACTGCATTCTGAATAAGGTTGAAAACAGCTGACTTCGGAAAGCAACGTTATTTCATGGACAATCTAAACAAATCTTTAACATATCTCATTTCTGCGGACATCCTTTAAAGCTCTACCCTGTCTGCAAATCTCAGCAAAAATTTACTTTTGACTTCTAAAAATTCTTAATAACTTTTGTATAGTCGTGAAACTACAATTATATGAATAATAGAAAGGAAGTAGTTGTCAGAAGTAAACAATAACATAATCAACAACGCATGACATCACAGGAGACACGTGACACTTCACTGAATGTCTGTCATGTCTCGTTAATTTGAAAATGTTACAACATATTTAATTTACTCACGTTAAGCATATTCATTTAAGGTCTCTGTCAATGTTTATTCTCCTTACTATCTTTCTTTCACCCTTCTCTCTTTCCCTTTTTTCCCTTTTCTATTTCTTTTTCTCTTTGTCCCATTTCCTCTTACACATCTCAGCCTTGTTCATCATCATTCAATCTTCGATAAACATTGGAAAATTCTCTCCCAATTTGCTTCATCACCTCAAAGGCAAATTAAAAACCTTCTTGGTCTAACTAAATTGTTCTTTTCCCTTAGGAATCAGCTTCTACGAAGCTAAACCCCCGCCTGATATTCCATCACTGTGTCAACCCTATCTTGGATTTTGGTTACCATATAGGTGACCCATATAGGTGACCCATATAGGTGATAGAAGTACCCCCGCTCACTCACCATCCCCCCTCTCAAGAGATCACGAGGCTGGGACCCTATCTATCGATAATCCGTTGAGATAACCACAGTTCTTCTCAGCTTTTTCCTCGTTTACTGACTAGATGCCGCTGTGATTGCCATGGATTCTTATCGGAATGATGGTTAGGGTGGGAATGGGATAGGGTAGGGAATGTTTCTTGGAGCATTCCGATGGATTGCATATTGGCAGGGGAAACGGGAGTACCCGGAGAAAACCTGCCACGATTTCTCCACCACAAATTCCTCTGGGTACCGCCTGGGATTGAACCCGGGCACTGGTGGTGCAAGATGTGGAGTCAGACCACTACGCCACGGGCCATCCTGTTTTTTCTGACTTTCTTGGAAAATGATTTTAAAAAACCTTTTTAAAAATTGTAACAATATTAATTGCAATTATCTCAATTCCAGTCTCTGAATCCCTGAGTTGTTAAATAAAATATACACTCTCAAAAGCATAAGACTACAATGTAGTCGACAACAATGTAGGCGTTTTTGTGACTTCCAGACAGCAGAAAACTGATTATGATAGCTAAGGCATCGAAAGCTGCTATTATTGAAATAAATAGTACTGTTGACAATGACAACGCCTTCAATCATTTCAATTATGTAAATGTCAACTATAACTCACCACTAAACCAATATACAAGTAGAAATTAAAAGTGTAATAAAATATGTTACATAAACGTAAAATAATACGAAAATGCTTCAAAAGTTTTGTTGGGGTGCCTATTGAGCGGGGACAAGAGAACGTGCTTAGGCTGCTTATGAAGTAATACCCTGCTTGGCGACGATGACGCTGGACACGGCCTCCGGGACGCTGGTGCCGGCCGCCAGGAACGTAATGCCCATCACCGAGTCAGGGATCCTCAGCGTGTCACCTGCAACGAAAGGCCTCAATTAAAATAGTTCTTTCTTCCTTTCTTTCGGGTATTCAGTTAAAACAATAACAACTATTATAACTGATAATAGCTAATAAAACTATAAATGCTATAACGGCTTTTATTTTCCAGTATTATTTGTAATTGTTAAAAAATATTATAATAATACTAGATGAAAAATGTGCATACTTGAACGTTAGTTATTGCATTCAGGGACGTGTTACTTTATTTGAAAATTGACTCGTTGACCAATCACATGCATCAGCGAGTGTTTCCAAAATGCAACATTATTTGCCTGGACTAAACCTTGAACTGAAGTTTCGTAACAACGAGGTTTTGGCGTTTTTAAATTTGAAAGGTTTAACGAAAATTGGTCTTACGCTCTTTTTAAGTTTTTCAAATTGCTCTATTTGAGAAAAAAATTAAATAAATGATGTAGAGTCATTTTTGAGGAAGTCTTGTGAATTTTTGAAAAATTGTCACGATAATCATCATCATGCAAAATATCTTATTTTTGTAAAAAATCTTGACATAATATAGAGATTTAATTTTGTAGAATATATTTCATTAAGAAATATATCTTGTTTAAATAATGCAATTGTAGGATAGGGTGGAAGAATGTTTTGCACTGTTTGCAAATTTAGAGGTTCAAGGCACCTATGATGGTGATCATCCAGGCGACTACGTAGGAGAGGCTGCCGATCCAGAGGATGCACATGACGAAGGTGAGCGGGAACCAGCGCTTGAAGCGGGGCTTCTCGCAGTCCGGGATGGTGACGAGGAAGACGAGGTGGATGGGCCACACCGCCACCCACAGCGCCTTGTGCCACACGCGTCGCTCCGAAGGCCAGTGCACCAGCGACGCCCACGCCAGCACTAAGTACACAAGCACACACGCACCATTCAGCCCCGGCACGCGAAGCACCCACAGCACACGCGCGCCCTTCAGCCCGCGCCACGCAAAGCACCCTCAGCACACGCGCGCCCTTCAGTCCCCGGCACGCGAAGCACCCTCAGCATACGCGCGTCCTTCAGCCCCCGGCACGCGAAGCGCCCTCAGCACACGCGTGCCCTTCAGCCCCGGCACGCGAAGCACCCTCAGCACACGCGCGCCCTTCAGTCCCCGGCACGCGATGCACCCTCAGCACACGCGCGCCCTTCAGCCCCCGCCACGCGAAGCACCCTCAGCATACGCGCGCCCTTCAGCCCCCGCCACGCGAAGCACCCTCAGCACACGCGCGCCTTTCAGTCCCCGGCACGCGAAGCACCCTCAGCACACGCGCGCCCTTCAGTCCCCGGCACGCGAAGCACCCTAAGCATACGCGCGTGCCCTCAGCACACGCGTGCCCTTCAGCCCCGGCACGCGAAGCACCCTCAGCACACGCGCGCCCTTCAGTCCCCGGCACGCGATGCACCCTCAGCACACGCGCGCCCTTCAGCCCCCGGCAGGTGGAGCACCCTCAGCACACGTGCGCCCTTCAGCCCCGGCACGCGAAGCACCCTCAGCACACGCGCACCCTTCAGTCCCCGGAACGCGAAGCACCCTCAGCATGCGCGCGCCCTTCAGCCCCCGGCACGCGAAGTACCCTCAGCACACGCGCGCCCTTCAGCCCCCGCCACGCGAAGCACCCTCAGCACACGCGCGCCTTTCAGTCCCCGGCACGCGAAGCACCCTCAGCACACGCGCGCCTTTCAGTCCCCGGCACGCGATGCACCCTCAGCACACGCGCGCCTTTCAGTCCCCGGCACGCGATGCACCCTCAGCACACGCGCGCCCTTCAGCCCCCGGCACGCGCGCACGCGGTCGATCTCCGCGGTCCGAAGGTAAGTACCCAGAGCCAGGGAAAGCAGAGCGTAAACAATAATCAATTATTTATATGTATTTATTTTTTATTAATTTTTTATTTAATTTATTTTACGTCAAAAAAAACAGTTTAAACTGCGTATGACGCGCTATGGGGAAAAGTGAATAGTGTGCACATTTTCAAAATTCTCTGATCCCTACACTAAGTCATATACTACTTAAATTTAAAAAAAAAGTTTAAAAAACCTCCCATGTAATAAAATCTATTTTTAAGGATAAATAAGCAATAAATTTTGGCTCTTATCCATGTTGTCCTTCGGAATAATACTTCCTGCTGCGACCACATTGAAACGATAATTTGAATAATTGTATTTCCCACTGAGTTCGAGAAGACGTGCACAGAAAATGAAGTTACATTTATGTCCAGAAGCAAAACAAGGGGCCATCTCAGCATTTCAGCATCTCAGCAATAATATGAGAAAGCTGCAAATTAGACTCCACAAATTCTTTCGCATTTCATAATGAGATATTTATTTAGTTACAGAAAAGTTTTGGATTCAGTTTATATTTAAACTGGGAAAATACGCATTTCAGTAGTAAATCAAACTTTGTTGATCTCTCAAAAATTGTCTACCCGGTAAAATCGTCTTCTCAAACGAAATAAAGTAAAACGTTTGATAACAAATAATTGATTCAAATAAAAAATATTGCTAATGGTATGATTAAAAAATATCTGAAGAATTACTTGGCACAATCAGAACTTGTTTGTTCAACAATACATTATCGCGTGTTGAAGAGGCAGTTACACTTGACCTTTCACAAGAACGATCCCACGGTATAAAATAGCTAATACAGGAATGAATTGTGCCTGATGTGCCTTCAACCTTAAAACTCGAATAAAAAACTAAAATATAAATAATTAAATAATACCATGAATAATAATTAGTCATTTAATCCTTGCGAATACATCGTACAATAGGAAGAACTGTAGAAAATGCAACAAATGCACTGTACGTAAATTCTCCCACCAAATATTGTTGCATGGTTTTCAATACTAATTATCTAAAACTAAAAAAATGAGGGAGTTTTGTAAATTACGTAAAAATAAATCACTGTCAACACAGATTAAACATGTTTCTGAAAAATCAATTGAAATATTTTCTATTCAACGTCTGGTCATAAATACTGCAGTGGATCAAAGCAGGAAATACGACTATCCACCTTAATTTAAAAACTTTGTGTGAAGAAATACATATTTCACACACTTTCTTGACATTGCGTTTATATAAACTTACAAATCTTTTCAATTGAAAATACTCATCTTCGAAATTTTAAAAAATCTTAATATCTAACGGTAACTGTAACATCACACTCATACTAACTTGCTCACTTTGGAAGCTAAACATGTAGTCATTTTAATAGACGGATTGTAACTCCCACAAACAAACGACGTAATTAACAAACGAGGGCAGATATAGTTCATTTTATACTTTTAAGAGATTAGAATTAATATTTAGTGTTTGTACTATAAACTGGGTCAAAAATAGGAAACGATAACACACCCTTACCTCGTTTAAAACAAAAGCCTCAAAATGTGGTTGTGAAGAAAGCTCAAATTTAATCGTTAACGAAACCCCCTCGACGGTTTAAATGTGTAAAGGTGATGGAGCTAACCTGAAGCAGAGTCCGCGTCGGAGCCATTGGGCTCGATTGGCACCTTCACCGTCCCGTTCTGCTGCTGAGGGGGCGTGTGCTGCACCTGCTGCGCTTGCTGCGCCTGCTGCGCCTGCTGCGCTTGCTGCGCCTGCTGCGGTTGCTGTGCCTGCTGCGCCTGCTGCGCCTGCTGCGGTTGCTGCGCCTGCTGCGGTTGCTGCTCCTGCGAGTCCTCTTGCTGCTCCTGCTGCGCGGGTTGCGCCTGCTTGCCCGCGGCCAGCGCGCCGTCCGTCTGCAAGGGCAGCCTGATCTCCCCGGCCTCTGGCCGCGCCCGGCAACAGAAGCGCACGTCAGCATGCGGCAGCGCGAGCCAGGCGCCTGGAACGCCACTCCTCGCGCACAAACCACGGCCTCCCAAGACTTCAGAAAGAGTACTTGCACCGTGAATCGTAAAATGCTATGGTGCACATTTGAGTCAACCATGTGACCATAATCGATTAAAGTGTAATGATCCTTTCTGACCGATAAGGTTATGATTAACGGAAGTAATAGTGTGCTGTGATGGAGGAGTGTGCTAATACTTAATTTACTTGATGTCACATCCTATTAGTTTGCATTTGCTTCGTTAGACCTGTCCACCAACAAGATGCTGCATCATGGAAATACAGTTAGCAATAAACTGCCGCCACATCTGGCCACAAATCCTGAAAAGGTGACTTGAGTAGGGAACCACACAAGTCACATGATTATACTAGACAATTCTGGTGATCTATGTAATTCTATCATAATGTTACAGTTATGATAGCAGATCTCAGAGTTCAAAAGCGCATAGCTCAAAAGTAGGTTTATTTCGAATGAGATACAGTTCCTCACATTATGTTTAAACTCTCCATTTCTAGCCCAAAGGCATGTCAAAAGAAATAATGAGAATACAATTGTTGTACCGTCCTAACTCATCAATCAATTAATCGCATTTCGTGTTGTCAACGAGGGTGTCAGAGTACAGTTTTCTTTCGATGAATTGTAATGCTATGAACATGAACGGTTCTTTAATCACTTCAAAAGCAACGTTCCTCCTCTCAGAAAACAAATAATTTATTCAGAGTATGAAATATCCGAAACTGTTGCAAAGCATCTAGTTAAAACATTTTAATTTAGTACAATAATAATAAGTAAACAATCTAAATTGATTCAATACTTAAATTGATGAATGGATGACCCAATCATTTATCATAGTTCCAAAATTCATTAAATCATTTCGTCTACAAAATCACTGAACATTATCCAAATAATACGATATGACATCACTAATCAAACATCAGTAGTATTGCTGATATAAAAGCCACTTTTAATTATGTATTCCACATAGAGTACTTCGCATAAATTTGGAAATATTAATTTAATTTGGAATCAGCAACAATTTTAACAGTTCATAACCCCAAAAATCAAACCTAATTATTCTTCTAAATGCAGACTCATTAACTTGCTCTCCTCCCTTGGCAAACATTTTTGAAACATTAATTCTCAACCTCCTATTCAGTTTCCTCAATGCTAACTACACTATTTGCAAAGTTCAATTTGGCGTGAAACCATGTCACTCAACAACTCACCCCCTCCAATTATTTGAACGTACAGTTAAGAGATTTCATTTCAAGCTACACACAATATCAGTCCTTTTAGAAGTCACTATCTGGCACACATATCTTCTTTACAAATCGAACAAATCCTATCTCCAAAAAATATTCTCAGTTTTCTAACTATCCGAACACTTCAAGTTTACATATTCAGTAACTATTCCACATTTCGTCCAAGACCTGGATTTCGGGAACACTCTCTATAACCTTCAGAGGGAAACCACAAGATTTATACTGCCACCTCGGAATTTAGTCTTGTATACCTAACTCCTTTCTCCCATTCTCTTCACTTCAACTCTAAATACTTCCTATAAGCAATCTCAAGTGGTGAGGTGCTCAATTGCGTGAGGGAAGGGTTCATTGAGTCCTTCCTACCGAGTTTCTCTGATCGCAACTACCTTGTTATATCTAATGTAGGTTTTTCTTTGTCTGGAGGAAACGCGTCTTTGACAGTGGACCCCATACTAGACTGTTGTACAGCGTTAACTATGCATTTACAGAACAATTCAAATCACATTTAAGACCAACCTTTCTATTTTTTTACGGAATCAACTGAAAATGCCTTATTTACTACAAAATATTCAATATCACAGTAAATTTTCTTACACTCAATATCTCATTGGAAATTTAATAATGAAAACAGTGTTTATCGAATGATGTATAATGAAGTTTTAAAGATAATAGATACAAAATATGTAAATGTTAAAATGATAGGACAGACATATATGAATGCATATCTCGTGTTTATCTTTCAGTAAAATTGATACGTTTTATTAAAATATAATGGTCTCATGTAGAATGTCCATTAATGTTTCTGAAAACATCGAATGAATATTATCTCGATGGCTTTTGATAATCTGGATGATACAAATTTTATCATCAAAAGTATGTAGTCGCATAGGGCAGGTCGACGTTGCGGAAACCATTTTTTCGATGAAATAACGTTATGTATGTATGATGTTTTGTAAAGTGAGTGTAATTCTTTAAATAAAACGGTAAATGTAATTGCAAGGAAGCAGCCATCAACAAGGAAAATAAGAACTAGCGACTGCATAGCTTTTACGTAGATGATAAAATGAGAGTAGCAGTAAAGGTAGTAAAGGTGAAAGGGGAAGTACCAATGCTTTATTTAAATAATCTAACGGTTTCGATTCTTATTGAAGATTCTCATAGGTTTGTTATTTGCTGGGTGAGATTCAGGCAAATTGAAGTCCATTGTCTGTCGTGGTAGTCTTCTTTCAGAGACAATGAAGTCAGCTGATTTAGACACAATTTTAAACGCAAGAAACGCTTCAACTTGCTCCAAAGTTTTACTAATGTCCAAAATATCAAGAACAAATTGTGAAAAGGCTAGTTACGATATAATGCATGACCATTTATAAAAAAAATAAAGTTTTTGACTTTAAGGTAATCTTGCGACAAGAAAGAATGTAATAAGAAGAAGAAGAGCGGAAGTCGCCGCGCGGAAGGTAGATGCTCGAGCGACGACAGTGACAGATCATGAAGGGTCCCAGGAGCAATGCGTTCTGTTTTGCATTTCAGTGCTACAAACGACCTGTTTCGTTTTAAATCATTTGCAAAACAACATCGTGTGGCACAGACTATGACGTATTTCCCGAATGCGGCACGAATAATTGCGTCATGAGACATTCAGCCAATGGCAGCGAAAGAATTACGTGGCGGTAGCTGTAAACCGAATAATCTAACATCAGCCGTTTTTTCGCACAGATGTCAAATACCCGTGACGTCACAAAGTTGTTTCCAAAAATTAACTTTGATTCTCTTATAAAGTTATAATGCCGTTATATAAAAATAGAACGTATGAAAGTTATTAACAATGTTGGTTTATTGCATTCGTACAGATTTGAAAATTCACGTCACCCTTTTTCAAATTCGTTACACAATAAGGCTCAACAATACAAACTAGTCGCATAGTACACAACAACAATATGTAGGATTTGTTGCAATGATATGTAGGATAGGTAGCAATTCAAACTTTCACAACTTATTTTTGATAATTTGAAGGTTTTGTGGAATTTCGAAGTGTCCGATTCCTCAGATAACCGTTTTAAGATGGCCACTGCTTTGTCGCCATCTTAATTTGTTGCAATAGATATGTAGGAATTTCGAAGGTCAGCAATTCAAATTTTCAGCAACTTATTTTTGATAATTTGAAGGTTTCGTGGAATTTCGAAGTGTCCGACTGCTTTGTCGCCATCTTAATTTGTTGCAATGATATGTAGGATAGGTAGCAATTCAAAACAACTTATTTTTGATAATTTGAAGGTTTCGTGGAATTTCGAATCCGGCCACTGCTTTGTCGCCATCTTAATTTGTTGCAATGATATGTAGGATAGGTAGCAATTCAAATTTTCACAACTAATTTTTGATAATTTGAAGGTTTCGTGGAATTTCGAAGTGTCCGATTCCTCAGATAACCGTTTTAAGATGGCGACTGCTTTGTCGCCATCTTAATTTGTTGCAATGATATGTAGGATAGGTAGCAATTCAAATTTTCACAACTTATTTTTGATAATTTGAAGGTTTCGTGGAATTTCGAAGTGTCCGATTCCTCAGATAACCGTTTTAAGATGGCGACTGCTCAAAGGCTCAGGTGGGAGAAGTGAAAATACAGGGAGGGAGGGGGGGTGCGCGTGCGCGTGCGCGCTCACCAGCGGGCGTTTCCTGGTCGGCGGCGTCCTCCTGCTGCGCGCCGTCGCACATGCAGATGCGGCCCCGGGCGCAGCGCTGGATCGACTTGTCCCAGTACATCACTGCGGGCAGGCCACCACAACACGTGTCTCAGCAGGGCTATTCAGTGCAACTCGAAACCATTCAGCAAGGTTCACACGACCCAGCTTGCAATCGGAGATTTTAATACTAGAACGCCCGGACCTTGCATTTACCGAGAACGCTCGCGCGCCGTCGTTTTGACGGCTCAAGTATTTAATGGGCTATTTCTGAATTTTGGGGAGTTTATTCACACAATACGTACTTCAGTTATTTTATTCGTTGATTACAGTAATTAGAAGTATATATGGAACTGACATTAAAAAAAATACGAAAATTCTGACTGCTTACTCGTGGGTTGCCTTTCGTCGAAAGAAGTCATAGACAGCCCCGATAGCGTTTCATTTGATCATTGACTTCTAACATCCACACTTCAGATCCGTTGAACACTAATGCTTTTCAACAAAGAGAGAGTCCATGATTTCTCGAAAGAGAGATAAGATGATATAAACAAAACAAGTCGACCCTCGGAGCGCACAATTTAGCAGTTATTGGGCAGTCAATTAGACGGCTGTCGGTCGTTTAGGATAAATTGATCAATATACGAATTTCGAATGGCTGAATATTTTCGAAATTTTCATATATATTTCAAAACACAAATACATTAAAAATCAAGTAACCGCAAGGGCTTACTGGTCGTTTTAATAAAGATAACATTACTTGAATATGTTGTAGCCGTCAAAATGAGACGTCGGCCGCTCTAGTTTTAAAACGTTTGTTGCACTTGAGTATTTCAAAGTAAAACCTTAAGTGTATGTAATATTACTTTCATTAGGACATTCTGGCAGACAAGAATAACTTAATAACAAGTAATATTATTTGAGAACTTTCGATTTTAAGTATTTGAATTAAAGTTGTGGAGCAATATTCACAACACATTAAATCCAAAATTAGTTTCAATTTAGTTTATTAACAATTTTAAATTATTTGACCATTTTTTCAAATCAAAGATAATTTAAATAATGAAAAAAATGGAAATATCCCAACAGAAAATGTTAAACTCCGTGACATGACAAGTTTAAACATTATTGTATTACAAGACTCAAAACATAAAACGATGTAATGTGATGAAATGATGAGAGCGAAGCAGCACCTGCGATGTAGACGATGTAGAGCAGCACGAGCGTGAGCGCCTCGTACCACTCGACGCGCTCGTCGTGGATGATGCAGATCATGAGCGCCACCGTCACCCCGTACGCCAGGCAGTCCCGCGTCAGCGGCCACCAGTCCAGCGGCACCACCTGCGCACGCGCAACGCGCTCCATGAAGCTCTGCGCACGCACCCGGCGCGCGCACACTCTTCGCGCGCACCCTCGGCGCGCGCACCCGGCGCGCATGCCGAGCGCGCACACCAAATGAGAACTCTGTGCGTACACCTTACGTGTGTACCAAATGAGAACTCTACACGTACACCCTGCGTGCACAGCCTGCGAGCACACCTGGCGCGCACACCCGGCGCGCACACCAAGCAAGCACACCCAGCGAGAACACTGTGCGCACACCCTACGTGCACACCCTACACGTACACCCTGCGTGCACACTTTGCGAACACACCCGGCGCGCATACCAAGCGAGCACACCCAGCGACAACACTGTGCGCACACCCTACACGTACACCCTGCGTGCACGCTCTGCGAGCATATCCTGCGAGCACACCCGGCGCGCACACTCGGCGCGCAAACCAAGCGAGCACACCAAATGAGCACTCCCAGCGAGAACACTGCGCGCACACCCTACGTGCACAACCTACGCGTACACCCTGCGTGCATACCCTGCGAGCACACCCTGCGCGCACACCCCACGCGTTCGCCCTGCTTGCATACCCTGCGAGCACACCCAGCGCGCATACCCAGCGCGCATAACAAGCGAGCTCACCAAATGAACACACCCAGCGAGAACACTGTACGCACACTCTACCCTGCGTGCACACCGTGCGAGCACAACCTACGAGCACACCCTGCGAGCACACCCTGCGCGCACACCCAGCGAGCACATCAAATGAGCTCACCCAGCGAGAACACTGTGCACACACCCTACGTGCACACACTACGCATACACCCTACGTGTGCACACGCCACGAGCTAACCTTGCATGCATACCCTGCGACCATGCGCGCAAACCTAGTGCGCACTTTGTCACCGCGTGATGTCCATGGATATAAAACATTCAATTCAGAGCGCCCTTCATGTGCACACTCTTTGCACATTGTCAATGAAATCAATGAAAAAAATACTTCAACAAAACAAATTATCCGAATTCTTCTACTTCAAGTATATTCCCGAAGGACCTTAGGCAACCAACAGCAGAAAAACGGATTTTTTGCTTTTTTGACCTAATTATTATTTGTAGTGATTATGATTTGTACGATCGTTTGCGCCTGAGGTGATAAGGGAGCTACGAGCCGTTGTAGAGACATCCAGAACCCGACATTGCAGGTACAAACTCTATTGAGGATGGTAGCGTTTGAAAGTCTCGGAGAGTTTGCAACCCTCCAAGTGCCAAGTTAAGATATCTTCAGGCGCATGTGTAATGTAAAGTACCCTCTTAGGTTTTCGTCAAAATTAACTCCCTCTGGCAATATCAAGTTTTTTTGTACATCATATTGCTTAGTTCGCCGGCCGACGTTTTGCTGTTTATCGTGACAATTGATAGCTACTTTATTATAGGACTGTTATAAAGAGCCATTTCACCGACTTCGAATTAAAGAGCCTACAAAGGCAACCGGATAAGATAAATTATTTGAACAATACCAGACACGAATACTGTGAAAACAATATACAACATACAAACACGGTACAAGATTTTTTTATTTATCGACAATATCAAAAAACTTGATTTTCCATAATGCAGCGCTTGAATAGCAAATATTTAACACTGGGCAGCCTATCGCTTGGTCTCGCGCTGTCACCTGACGTTATCTGTTGCAAGGGATGACGCATAAGTATGAGAATTCAGGAGTTAGGCGCAATATGAAAATAAGCGAAATACGTTAATCACGTATATGCTTTTTTACTCAAAATAGATTCTACTTCAGTATTTTTTTAAAAATTTTCTCAAGTACGTGGGCATCTAACAAAACCGTAGACAACTCTCGCATGGTAAAGTGATGCATAATCTCTTTTTCAATTTCTGTACGCACTGGATTGATTTATTGGTTGGTTGATTAGCGATTCCGGGCGCGTCAACTGCTCGGTCATTAACCTCGGGGGTGTAGTCCATGTTTGTATCTTGGGAATCAGCGGTGATTTTCCATCGCTGGATGATGACCTACCCATATGTTGCGGAGTTTTCTCCAACCAGGTATCTCTCACCAACGCGGCGTTGTTCCAGCCGGGACAAGCTCTAAGCTCCCGACTGGTCTCCCGACAAGTGTGTAGTGCATGTGAGTGTGTGTGAATGGAAAAAGAAGGAAAAGATCGCTCGCTGTCCGTGGCCCGTTTTTTAGGGTACTGCTTGAGCATTCGTCTGGTGCTAATTGGAGAAACCACGAAAAACTACCTGTCTGAGCAGCCGGCTCCTAGAGTTTTGCTGCAGACAGTGGCTGAACTTCACCTCGCTATCTAGCTAGTGTCGAAAATCCTGCCACCGTCCGGGACTGAAACCCTAGAACCTTCCGGTCAGAGTCAATGCAGAGATAATTGTTCCCCAAAGCTACTTAAGCTGGTTTTCAAAATCGAAATGCTTCATTGTTTTTTTTAATTTTTTTCGAGTACGTATATACAAGTATCTAACGAAACCATACACACCTCTCACGTGGTCGTAGGCTGCACGGATTTCTTTCCATTTCTGTGCTTATTGAAGATGAGTAGGGAATGGATTTGCATGTAATTACATGTTTTTGCAGGAACTAGATACCTCAATTGAATAATATTTTCTAGAGTTTACAAGACTTTCTGAATTAATCAGAACTATTTTTATTTTACATATTTTGACATATTTTGGTATAATTACATATTTTTACATATTTTACGTATTACTACATATTTCGTTACATTTAATTAATTTATACTGCGAAATGGAATATTTCAGATACACGTGTAAATTCTTACAAGTGAAGAGTGATGGTGCTGCACTTCTACGACCATCATATCTTCGCAATGAATTGTTAAACCTACCCATCCCCCATTTACTGCATACTCGAAGTCAAGGACCAGGGGATGTAAACTAAGACATATTTTTAATTGCAAATTGTCTTACCGCGTTGTTCGATTTGGTCTGGGGTATATTTAACCCCCCTTTACCCTCCCTTAAACACCCCCTCCCCGGACTCCAAAACTGTATACACGGTACTACCATTCACTTGAATCCCAGCTCCTCGTAAACATTGTAATATATACAATGAACGTATTTTATATTTCGAATAAAATTCTTATGTGTGATGAACAGTAGTGTACAATTACGTCTGCAGAGGTAGAAACTACTTTCACCAACTCCAAATCCTCTTTAAGAGCTGAGCGATGACGTTCTATGCTCGGAAAATGTTTGTAGAGAACAATTTTAAACGCAATAATGAATTTTTATTTTACATATTCTCTATTTTTCTTACGTGTTTTGGAAAAAATAAGTACATATATATGTACATATTTTGCACTGTTTTATTACAATAAACCGGTAGCGGTAGCTCAGTGCATCAACTGATGTCATTGCAGCGCCTCTAACCGGGAGGTCCTAGGTTCGAGTCCTGACGGCGGCAGGATTTTCGACACTAGCTTTTCAGCTAGGTCGAATTCAGCTGCTATCTGGAGGAGAATTCTAGCGGCCGGCTGCTCTGATCGGTAGTTTTCCGTGGTTTCTCCGATCAACACCAGGCGAATGCCGGAGCAGTACCCTACCAAACGGGCCACGGACCGCGCGCGATCTGTCCTTCCTCTTCCTTGTCCTATCCTCTCCCCTTACACACACACTTACACTAACATGCAGTACACTACCACATATTTCGGGAGACCGGTCGGGAGCTTAGAGCTTGTCCCAGCTGGGGCGGTGCCCCGCTGGTGGAAGAGTCCTGGTTAGGGGGTAACCCCACTAGCCGACGGTAGGTGGGCGCCGGATCTCGCCATCCAGCGGGGGAAGATCACCGCCATCTCCCGAGAAAAAAACATGCACTACACTAACGGGTCTAATGACCGTAGCAGTTGACGCGCCCGGAAACATGAATCAATCAATCAATCAATCAATTATTACACTAAATTCCGTTTCCTGGAGATGAGTAACGTGGACGGAGCGGCCGCGGGCGGTCCGCGCGCGTCGCGTCGCGTCGCGTCGTCGCCCTTCCGGCGTCGGAGGGCGTGTGCCGGGGCGGCGCGGCGCGGCCGCCCACGCCGGGATTCCTGGCGGCGCTGGTGGAATTGGCGCCAGTTGGACGGCCCTAATAGCGCCGGGAGGCGGCGCATTCGGCGAAGGTCAGACCACTCGAGGCGCGGCGCGGCGCGGCCAGCTGCGGCGGCCGAGGGGCCCCGGCCGGCCGACGCGGCCTCGGCCCTCGCCGCGCCAGCGCCTCCCGGAATCCTTCACACCGATGCACTACGTCTCATTAGCCCAATGCGAGGCAAATCGAAGGGAGCTGGAAGGCTATCGCCTCGGTTTACCCATTCGGGATGTCGGCCGTGTATAATAGATTACGTTTGGTAGGGTATCCGTCTTATAAGAACAAGTTTTGAGACTATTTTATTTGAATAACTCGTACGGCATTTTTACGTACAATTCGAATTAGCTCAATGCGAGGCAAATGACGGACGGGATTGAAGGTAGCTGGATATAAACCAAGGCTATCGCCTCGGTTTACCAATGCGGGATGTCGGCCGTGTGTAATAGATAACGCCTGGTAGTGCAATCGTCTTATAAGAACAGGTTTTGAGACTATTTTTTTGAATAACTCGTACGGCATTTTTACGTACAACTCATTTTTTGGGGGAGTTATTAACAGACAGCGGAGTGTTAAAATCATTTTCGTGATACTGAGCTGTTATATCACAGCAATGCGACACAGAACTGTGTAAAGCGACAGAACAATGAGTATCTTACTGACCGTAAGCGGCAGGAGGCGGTTTACACTTTTATATTATCCCGCGCATCACCGTACACAAATGACTCTCCCAGTTGAATTCAATTACAATATACGAATCTCAATAAGTTAAATTATGTTGTACGCTTGTCCAAACCTTGACTAATGCCGCTATCACAAATATCAAAAGGCTAAACGTTATCCAGAATAAATTTCTAAGACTAATCACCAATTCCCTCTGATTTTTATCTAGACAACTTTAAATTAAATCTTGAATCATTAATGAACGAAAAAGCTCAAATATTCCAAAATTTTTCCAATAATCCAAATTTTTCAATACCAACCGAACATTCCATCATACACATAAAAACTAGTTCACAACAAAACCTACACAAGAATAAACTTGAGGGCAAAAATATAGCTCCAATTTGTCGTTTTATTTGTACTGCATTTGTACTTTGAGTAAATTATACTACGAAGTAAGTATATCTAACATTTCCGCTTTGTTGTGCAAATCCTTCTTCACCAAACTGCTTAAACCAAAAAATGTCTATTCAATAGATAAAATAAAATATACTATAAAATATGTATTTTGAATTTTCATTATAAATGTTTTATAGTATGTTATAAAACCCTCTTTAATAATAAAATTGTTTTTTTCTCGTTCCATACTTGGTCAATATTGTGCTTTGAAACGGTACATCTATTTATCTAAATTGCTTTCAAGAGTATTGATTGTCTAAGCAAAAACGTTCGAAAATGTTTTAGCTGCAAAAACTTTGAAAATCGCACTCAGTAATCAACTGTGTACAAATATTGTGGAATTTAGTATTTAGTTATATCTTTTCAATTGCCCCTAAGGTTAAGTTTTTTCCCTGCAATATTTGTATTTTCGATGTTGTGTCTTGTGAAAACTCAGGTACAATTTTTCATATTTTCTCAATTTTTCGGTTTCATAGTTTAATTGAAATGAAGAAACTGAATAGGGAAACCGAAGTCAAATGAAGAGGGAGTGCTTTATCAGTCTGTATTCGAAGGTTAATCGATTCGTGAACAACCATGATAGTGGGTAGTATTCGTATTTGTACATTCATCTTTTAAAAAGCCACATATTTGCCCAATTTTGCGAAAGCAATGAAAGTTCATTTGATTGGCTATGTATTTTATACGTGTCCATTGCCACTTAGCGCTGAAACTACTTAATCAATTATGATAGAGTAAGTGTGATGTATTTCATATTACCCTGGGAGAAACCTAGAATATGTGCTATTACTTGTAATATCGAACAAAATTTTAATTTAGATACGAGAAACAAATGCGTTGCGGGTTGCATTCATTGAAGAATCGACGACACATCACGGATAACTACCGACTAGATATATTCTCTCTTCAGACACATTTTTAGATTATATATATATATATATATATATATATATATATATATATATATATTATTAGAATTATAAAAAGATCGTAACTGTTATTTTATTTATTTAATAGGTAATTATTACATACAAATTAGAAAACTTAATGCTAAGTCATAGGCCTTTAAGCTATTACAATACCTACATTCTACCGCGTTCTAACCTTTCGTATTCTGGTATTCACCCCAAATAATCTCTCCATCGCATCAACGCCGCGGAAAAGAGACCATAAGGTACGACTGAGGGAAAAAACCTTGAAGGTGAAAAAACCTGCCGTCAGAATCCGAGTACATGCTAATCTATCAAGCTCGTAACTATTGGGAACGATCAATAAGGACTGGCCAATTTCCCCCTTCTTTTGACAGTGTTTAAGAGTATTTAGGCCTATTTTAGTAAAGAATTTGCATCAACAACCAATAAATCGCCGGCCCGGTGGCCGAGATCGCTAAGGCAGTAGTGATCTAAGGGTCGCGGGTTCGAATCCCGCCTCGGGCATGGATATCCATAAGTGTTCCTAGTTTCCCCTACAGTTGAATCTACAGTAATAGTGGTCGCTAATGACCTTAGATGTTGATGCGACCTTAAATAACGAAAAAAAAAAAAAAAAAAAAAAACCAATAAATCTTCAACTCATGATCGAATAGAAATATCCTTTTCATAAGTCTGTTTTTGGCTTTTATCGATAAATTCTATTGCTGCTATTATTTTCTATGGTTCACAACTATAACTTCTGCACTAAAATGTCTATAGAAACCGTTTACCTCTTTCGCAAAGCGATAAGAAAACGTTTAATTGGAAATCAATATGTTCGTATCATCCCCGTGGACTGCACCATGACACTGATATACAAGTATCTATTCGGAAAATAAAAATCTAATTTACATATTAAAATTAACTGGCAATCATCAAGTGAAGAAATAATTGCTTCTCATACCCGGTTTTAGCAATGCTAAAAGAAAACAGATACAAGCTAAAGCTTACTCAAGCAATTAGCTGCAGGAATCTAAATCATTCCAAAACAAATGCCAAAAGAGTCGTGGATCCTTTGGAATGAGTAAAGAAAAGGTTGGTTAATTAGTGATTCCGGGCGCACCAACAGCGTAGGTCATTAGTCCCGTAAGTATAGTGCATGTTTTCCCTCGGGAGATGGCGGTGATCTTCCCTCGCTGGATGGCACGATCCGGCGCCGACCTACCGTCGGCTAGCGGGGTTTTGCCTCAACCAGACCTCTCCCACCAGCGGGGCACCGCCCCAGTCGGGACAAGCTCTAAGCTCCCGACCGGTCCCCCGGAATGTGTGGTAGTGTAGTGCATGTTAGTGTAAGTGTGTGTGTGTAAGGGGAGAGAATAGGACAAGGAAGAGGTAGGAAAGATCGCGCGCGGTACGTGGCCCGTTTGTCAGGATACTGCTCTGGCATTCGCTTGGTGTTGATCGGAGAAAGCACGGAAAAGTACTGATCAGAGCAGTCTGCCGCTAGACTTCTCCTCCAGACACACTGAATTCGATCTAGTTGACAAGCTAGTGACGAAAATCATGCCACTGTTGGGACTCGAACCTTGGACCTCTCGGTCTGAGGGACTGCAGTGACATCAGTTGGCGCACTGAGCCATCTCTCCCGGTAATAGAGAAAATAAAAACATTGCGCGAGATTGAAACATATGAAAGCAAAACTTGGGAACAAACGAGTACATAGCAGCTCTTTGGCAATAAAGAAAGGAAGGTACTCACGATGCCCGCGCCGATGCCGCAGCAGGCAGCGACGGCGAGGATGTTGAAGACGGCGCTGCCGACGATGGTGCCGACGCCGATGTCGCCCTCGGTGATGAAGGTGCCGATGACGTTGACGAAGAGCTCGGGCGCCGACGTGGCCGCCGCCATGAACGTGGCGCCCGCCACGTCGTTGGACATGTTCAGCGCTGCGTACACGACCACGTCTCAGCCACAGAATGCACTCCCCGTCCACGCACCAACTTTTACACATTTTTACCATACGATCACGTGTCAGCTACAGCATGCACTCCCCGTCCACGCACCAACTTTCACACATTTTTACCATACGATCACGTCTCAGCTACAGCATGCACTCCCGGTCCACGCACCAACTTTCACACATTTTTACCATACGATCACGTCTCAGCTACAGCATGCACTCCCCGTCCACGCACCAACTTTTACACATTTTTACCACACGACCACGCCTCAGCTGCAGCATGCACTCCCCGTCCACGTACTAACTTTCACACATTTTTACCACACGACCACGCCTCAGCTACAGCATGCACACCCCGCCCCCCACACCAATTTTCACACATTGTCCGATTTGTTAAAAGGGAGTGAGGGAGAGGGAAAGATAGAAATATTATAAGTTAATTTTGAGTTGCAATAGTAGTAATGTACAGTATTATACAAGACGATAAAAAAACACTTTATTACGGAGCGATAGGTATTTACACACGAGGGACGGTAAGAGCGAGCGAAGTATCTTTCTGGAGTAGATCATTTCTTTTTATCGTCGTGAGTAATATTGTTTTTATTTTTATTTCAATTTTTTACTCAAAAACAAAATTTTTAAAATGTTTGGTTAGGTCAGTACAAAGACTTTCCAATGTCGTTGCCAGGGGGGCAGTCGCCACTGTCAGAAGCATCTAGAGGACTAGATAATAGTCATGCTACAAATAACAGCATATATTTCTCGCATTTTGTGGTATAGTTACGTAATATAATATTGCAATTTCCGCCCAATTAACACTTCAGCCATCACTTGAAAAAGTCCAAATCAAGGCAAACGAAGAACCTTAAGTACGAACCTGCAATTATTTATACCGTTAGAAACTTTTAATTTCTTGAGGACGAAGGCTTCCGCGGCCGGAGTCAGTATCTACTTGGTTGTCCGAAAGATGCTGAAATGAAAGAAATGCTGGGAGGAAGGTCGCCGCATGAGGCCGAAATGTTGGTATATGTGCCTAGGACGCGGGGCCTCCCGGACTGCCACGTAGGTAGTAATTCATAACTTCTGTAGAAGTAAGAAATGATTTCTGTGAATGCTCTCGCCTGACGGGTGACAACGCCCCTAGAACAATGTCGCCGACGTTGCAATTGTAAGCGCGTGGTTATCATTACTCGTCTGCAAGGTTTAAGCTCTAGCGTTGCACACGACGAACAACAAAAAGACGTTCATACGTGGATTCTGACTACACAACTTATTAGAGCTAGTTAATTACTACTTGTAGTAACAAGATTTATCCACTTTTCGTAATTAGCGCCTCGCAATACGAATTTGTCGGTCAAAATATCCGTGTTTCTTGCTACAGAATTACAATTCTTTCCCTATACAACGTAAGGTGTATGCGAGAAAGCAAAAGTTATAAGTTGGAAGAGTTAAAGACTCTTTATTAGCATATTATTGGTTAATAAGAATTGTTTCTAACCTTATAAATGACATAAAAATATCTGAAATTTTTTTCAAATCAGAAAAAAACTGTGAGAGTGTTAACAGACCTCAACATTAGCTAATTTAGAAACTTTCGAACTAAAAGATAATGATTTATTAATACATGTGTTATTTGTCTTCTCACTCGCCTTCCCTATCGAGCAATTCAATGTTTCTGAAAATGGAATTGAATGTAATTATAAAAATAGAAAAAGGACAATATATCATATTTACAAAGTTGAAGATGAGAAGATGTGTATTGTGCAATGGTTGAGGGCGATAAAGAGGCGAGTCTTTATGGGCGACGTAAGAGAATTCAAGGTGCTCTCCAGCTCGAGCTCACCTCGCTAAATATGACACTACGTACTGAGTAATTAAATTAATTTGTTTATTACCCTTCTCGACTATTAGTTATAGAGAATACATATTTACATACATTGTTTATATAACAATTGTACAAACTATAGGTGTAGTCTATTAACTATTTACAAAATTAATTTTCTACTTTGATATATTTTATAATTTTTCTTTTAAATTCTTTAATTTGTTCACAATGTTTTATTTCTAATGGTAATTTATTATATAATTAAAATTTTTGGCAAATAGTCTATTTTTGGCCTGTGCAATTTTAGTGAAATTAATTACTAAATGTTGTGCTAAATGTTAATTACTAAATTTTGTGAATGATCCTGATCTACCGAGTGGAAGTGACATATCTAGAGGGGAGTAGATATTCACCTGCTGAGTGAATCTAGCTGGACGAAGAACTCTATATATTTCCGAGGATCCCCGCCGTCCATTTTGCCGATCCATGCTTTCTGACATTTTAAAGCGACCATTAAATGTCAGAGAAAGCGAAAAACACGGTAAGAAAAAGTATGTGCTTTCTCAATATGAGGTAATATTTCACGCACGGGTATCTTTCAGAAATCTTTTTTGTATGAAAGAATGCCTCATTCACTTTTGAGAATAGACGCGAGAGAAGACTGTTACCTTTATATTAATTCATTTCTGGGACAGGCGATCACAGTGGTGAATTACTTTCTCCTTCCAATGCATGAATGGGCGATCAATAGAGGTGAATAATTTTAGGATGATGAACAAATGGAATACGTGTTCGAACGAGAAGTCAACCACGCCACAACCACATGGTGAACACACCCATGCTTTTCATTTGGTTTGACCCGTCAACCTCCTCATATTTCCATCCAACAGCACTGCATTTCACGCAACGGCACGCATATTTGCACGCACGGCCTCTGACGCCAACAACAGCGACCTAATAATAGTAACAATGTACGAAACATAGCAGTTGAGTGTAGGCTAGCCCCATCCGCGCTGTGGGTATTACAGCGTGGTCCAGCATGTGCTCGTGGCCGACTCACAGCTTCTGGCGCGCGGACAGCCCGTGGGCACGAGGCCTCCCCGCAGCCTCCTTAACACTCTTGGCAACGCGGCACTCCCACGGCCAAAACCCTACACGCCGCCTCCGCTTTGGCTGCTCTTAACGAGCCCCGCAATCGATTAGCATGTGCCGCAGGAGCAATTCAATTACGCGGGAGGGTGGGGGTGGGGGCTAATGAATTTAAAGAAGCCGCGGAGCGCTTGGCCGCGCAGCAACTTCTGACTACACGCTCGCGCGGAGTCAAGTGCTCGACCTCAGATGACGCATGCATGACACGTCTGTGCGTGCTCCTCCGCGGGCAATTGGACGCACAGCCTAGCCGGTCTGGTGGCGCAGGCGCTGGAGACACACAATGGAGTTGGAGGGGAAGGACTTTTACTTTCTCGCCATTACAAAGGTACTACGCAAGAAGAGAATTTAAAAAAAATCCTGTAACACGCGGTGTAGCCAGAATTGTGCTAGTTGTAGCCAGTTTTGTGGGTCCTTGATATCGAAAAATCGATTCACGGCAACGTCCGTCTGTCTGACTGTTGATCTGACTATCGGTCTGACTGTCGGTCTGACTGTCGGTCTGACTGTCGGTCTGACTGTCGGTCTGACTGTCGGTCTGACTGTCGGTCTGACTGTCGGTCTGACTGTCGGTCTGACTGTCGGTCTGACTGTCGATCTGACTGTCGGACTGACTGTCGGTCTGACTGTTGATCTGACTGTCGGTCTGACTGTCGGTCTGACTCGGTCTGACTGTCGCACTGACTGTCGGTCTGACTGTCCGTCCATCCGTCCGTGGTCAACACTAGCGCCTATTCCATTCAGACAATTTTCTCCAAAGTAGATATTCCCCGATCTGTCTAAACGAATTCGAGGATTTGGGAGTTTCAAATGGATATTTTGATTTTTGAGGGTACTTTACAAGGCACCTCAAAAACGTTTTCAAACTTTTCTCAAAAATGTCACCAAATTTTTGGATCAAACTTTGTCCTCGGATAGCATAAAGGACGCTTAAGAGAATGGTGCAGGTCTCATGTTAGTTAATATCTCAGATTTTTGAAACTTATAAAAGTGCAATTTTTTGGAGACACCTTCCTACAATTATAATATTGAAGAGAGAAATTTTGTTTCCTTAATGAAATTAGTTCCTTAAAGACAGATTTTTAAATCAGTTCATGTTTAATTATTCGAAAATATGAATAGTTTTCGTGTAATTTAGGGCGAAATATAGGCAGTTTTTAAATAAATTAATATTTATTTTCTCAAAAAACCGCTCCAATTTTTTTAGTATTTTTTCCATGGATACAAGAAGAGATGCTTAAAAGAATGTCGGTCTGACATTCTCGTTGAACTCTCTGAATTTTCGAAAATTGCATATTTAGAAACACTGCGAGAAAGTATGTGCTGTTGGAGTCCTACTAGTTTAACTAGTTATGAAAAAAATCACATGATTTCTCGCATAATCGTCTATCACAGCACTTTTCGCGATATTACTTATGATAAATGAACGAGCATTTTTTCCCTTCAAGTGAGAATTTTTAATAGTTACAAAACAATTTTAAACGGTGAAGAGGGATGATGCGTAAAATTATATTATCACTTAATAACGTAAATCGTAGGTTCTTTTGGCGTACATGTTGTTGCAGGGCCATGACATACTAGTGTCTCATTACCTTAAATTCGGAGAAATGAATCAGCCTCTCATCAGTACTTTCATATACACATACATACGGTTCCAATTCAACTTTCAGATTCTTCAGTTGATAATGACTGCTCTACTCACTTTTGACCGCAGATGAGATCACGTAGTGTGAACGTGATGGGATTATGTTCAGTGAATGGAAGGAGAAGCGAAAGACATCAAACCATGTGGCAAATAACCCCACACCTTACGTGGGACCCCAACTCACAAAATTTCGAGTCATTTCAAAAACCAACGCTATTAAGGCGGCTATTATGACGCTATGAGGACACTATTAGGCGGCGGCGATGGTGCAACGGTTAGCGTATCGGACTGTTATACTCAAGTTTGCGGGTTTGAACCCGATCGAAGCCGTGGATTTTTAGGGGCGAAAAAATTCTTCGTACGCCTTCCTTCGGAGGGGAAGTAAATCCGGCTGTCCCATGTAGTAGATTTTACTGCATGTGAAAGATCCTCAAGCCTCTGAGCTAAATTCTAATCGCCTGTTTCGTCGCCCAAGTAATACCTTCTTTCTCCCCTAGTAGGTGAAAGGAGCGTAACGAAATTTGCGTGGTCAGACGGAAGAACCTGAGTCTCGCCACGTAAAATAAGGCACATTCAATTCAATGTAAATTACTAAGAAAAGGAAACTCACCCTGGCAGATGCGCTCGACGGCGGGGACGAAGTAGCGGTCGCAGACGACGGCGAGCGCCACGAAGAGGTAGAGCGACACGAGCACGTGCAGCACCACGGCGCCGCCGCGGCGCTGCTGCTCCGACAGCAGGTCGTGCGGGAAGTCGTCGATGGCCGGCGGCGTGCAGTTGGGCGGCTCGCCTGCGCACACGCCCCACCACGCCCTTGGACCCCCGTGCACAGACCTCCCAACCCCCGACCGCTTGGACCCTCACGCTCAAGGCCTCTCACGACTTTTAACCCCAGTCCTTGGACCTCCATGCACAGGGCCTCCCTAGACTTATAACCCCCGAGCCCTTGCTCCCTCGCGCACAGACCTCCAACTCCCTGACCCCTTGGATGTCCGTGCACAGACCATTCACTCCCTTCAACCCTCGATCCCATGGACCCTCACGCATAAGGCCTCTCACGCTCTTGAACCTCCGACCACCTGGACCCCCGTGTACAAACGTCTCACTCCCTTTAACCCCCGAGGCCTTGGTCCCTCGCGCAAAGATCTCCCATAACCCTTAAACCTCTTGGACCCTCGCGCTCAGGCCTCTCACGACTTTTAACCCCAGTCCTTGGACCTCCATGCACAGGGCCTCCCTAGACTTATAACCCCCGAGCCCTTGCTCCCTCGCGCACAGACCTCCAACTCCCTGACCCCTTGGATGTCCGTGCACAGACCACTCACTCCCTTTAACCCCCGAGGCCTTGGTCCCTCGCGCAAAGATCTCCCATTACCCTTAAACCACCGACCTCTTGGACCCTCGCGCTCAAGGTCTCCCACGACTTTTACCCCAGCCCTTGGGCCCCCCTGCAAAAGCCTCTCACGACTTTGAACGCCCAGTGCCTTGGTCCCTTGCACACAGACCTCTCACTCCTTTTAATCACCGACCTCTTGGACCCTCGCGCTCAAGGCCTCTCACAACTTTTAACCCCAGTCCTTGGACCTCCGTGCACAGGGCCTCCCTAACCTTTTAACCCCCGAGCCCTTGCTCCCTCGCGCACAGACCTCCCTGCAACCCCTGACCCCTTGGACCCCCGTGCACAGACCTCTCACTCCCTTCACCCCCCGAGCCCATGGACCCTCGCGCTTAAGGCCTCTCACACTTTTTAACTTCCGACCCCTTGGACTCCCGTGCATAGACCTCTCTCTCCCTTTAACCCCCGAGGCCTTGGTCCCTCGCGCAAAGATCTCCCATTACCCTTAAACCACCGACCTCTTGGACTCTCGCGCTCAAGGTCTCTCACGACTTTTACCCCAGCCCTTGGACCGCCCTGCAGAAGACCTCCCACGACTTTGAACGCTCGGTGCCTTGGTCCCTTGCACACAGACCTCTCACTCCTTTTAACCACCGACCCCTTGGACCTTCGCGCTCAAGGCCTCTCACAACTTTTAACCCCAGTCCCCAGTGCACACGGCCTCCCTAGACTTTTAAATACCGAGGCCTTGTTCCCTCGCGCACAGACCTCTTACTTTCTTAAACCCCGACCCCTTGGACCCTCGCGCTCAAGACCTGTCACGCTTTTTAACCCACCAGTCTTCGGACCCCCACGCACTGGGAAACTCGCGCCCTTAGACCCTGGCGCAAAGGCCTCCACACCTTTTCACCCCCGAGCTCTTGGACCCACGGGCGTAGGGATTCTCAAGCCTTTTAATCCCCGAGCTCTTGGATCCTCGCGCCCTTAGACCCTCAGGCCGTTGGTCCCTGGCATCTTTGAACCCGTATTTCTTGATCTCCAAGTTCCTTGCACCCTGGACCCTTAGGACTTCAAACCACATTTACCCTGAACTCTTGGTCACCCGAACCCAAGGACACTCGAAGCCATGAACCCCTAGCCGTCGGATCAACATCCTTTGAAAATTCGATCCCAACGACTTCTAGCTGCTCATCAACGAGGCATGATATCACACGACATGCTGAATCAACTGGTACGGTTGCTAGTAAAGTAATGTAAAGTGTTTTCGGAACTTGGGTTCTCGAGTTCAAACCAGCATGCTGGGGCTGTGTTTTCTGCAGATGGACAATCCTCAATGTCCAAGAACTCTGGTCGGTTGTTCAGCTACATTAAACATTCTCGTTTAATTCCAATCTAATGAACTCTCATCTTTAACCGACAATGTAGCTTGAAAATTACTATTTAAGACCTCCCAAGTGGAGAAAGAACTTCAGATCTCGGTACCGCCTCCTCGCACGTTTACTTCTTTACACTATTTTAACTTGCATTTGCAGTATTTTACAGAAAACACCGCTGAGTTCATCTTCTATAACTCGGCTTCAGTGTTCCCTCCATAGTCTTATTTTTCTCTCCGGATATGCGAATCTTATTTTGTCGAGCACGCTACCTTATTTTTCATTTGTTCTTCGCTTATTTCGTTTGTTTTATAGTGTGCTCGTTCGTTGTATTGCTTCCAAATCTATGTTAGTTATGTTACATTCTCGCTGACGGAAAATATTTGGGTCTTAACCCATTTTTCATACAAATACTTCCTTTCATTTGTTAATGGTAACTATGCAACTCATCTTGCGTAGGCGCCAGAAACGCTGCCTACAAGCAGTCAGCCTCTCCAGCCGTAGACATTGGTATTAATTTATCAAATTATCAACTTATAGCAGTAGTTTATGGAATTAGTTTATACTGTTAAACTTTATTGTGCAAGTACACATTTTGAATACCAGCGACGTTGGAAGCGAGTTTCAAATTTGTATGAGTGCAATAAACCAACATTATAAACGAGTTGCATACCCTATTTTGTATAACAGCATTTTAAATTATAAGAGAAACTTAATTTTGCGAAACCACTTTCTTGTGACGTCTCGGGTATTTGACATCTGTGTGAGAAAACGGTGGTCGGCTGTTTCGTTTACCGATACCTCCCCACTATTCTCTCTCTTACGAAAGAAAGGAATGAAATAATGCTAATACGTTATCAGTTGTGACGTAAAATGTCCTTTTATGATCGATTTCTTACAACAGAAAAGGTTGTTTATAATGTTGGTGTACAAAAAATGTATTAAAACAGGGAATTGTAAAAAGAGACTTATTCTCGGGGGGGGGGAGGAGTTGTATTACAAACACCGCAGCGCAAGGGATATAAGTCTCCGGAATGAATATACGTGTTAAAACACCGTAAAGATATAAAAACATATTTTTTTAAAATATTTCATTTTCAGTTTGAACATTCTCAAGTTCCATTGACCAGTAACCACGACTATTGATAATAAATAACGATTGATGATTGCCGATAACAGTGATAATAATAAGGAGAAGCAGTGAGAATGGATAGTTACGGTGGGTAAAGAATCCACCCATCCTCACTTTTTCGTTATTACTGCAGGCCTGTTTAACCCCCATCATTGTTTCAGTGTCAATGTACTGCCCTGGCTGTCCGTCCTCGTTTGTAATAAGCTGTTCTGGCTTTAGTGAGACTACGCATACAAGAATAAAGGCACACTTTGTTAACGCTGTGCTGTTATTTTTAACTTTTCGGGACTAAACTCATCGTCTAGAAATTTATACTCTACTTTGAGACGAGATAAAGCTCCTGACAATGCAGCCTAACGGTACAATAAAACTGTTTGTTCTTTAATAAGCGTAAAAATACTTACATTGAAGTTAAGAAACGATTCGATACTGAAAATCGGTACTCTTACTTGCATTTGCATGTAAACAAAATGAAATGAGCTAATTATTCTCCTTGTATTGTGTATTGATTTATGTTTGATATATTGTTTGTAATCAGTTATGCCAAGCTTTGGGAAATTACAGAGTAGTTGTAAAACCAGTTCAATCAGCATGATACATCAATATTTCACGATTAGATTCTTACTTCTATATAATAAAGAAGAAAAAACTTTCTTCTAGCCAAGGCCTCTCACGAGCTCAAATATATACAGAATGTCTTTGAATAAATGTTAACACAGTTTAGGACTTCTAAAAGGGACGAAAATAATTCTTTTTTTCAGTGAAGACATTAGGAAATTACTATTAACAGATACCTATATGCATTTATACGTGAGTCATTTTCACAGATATTTAGACAACCCCGTATGTAAAAGGTGCAGCAGGTACATGAAATGTTGAATGCTTCAGAACATCACCTGCCTAACAATTGTGCATAAAAAGTTGCCTAAAAATAAAGGGAAATTGTCAAACTTCTGTCTCCGTTATTTGAACTTTACCGCTATTTATGTTCATGGACAAAAATGGTCATTTTGAAGCTCTTTGCATGATCTAGAAATTTGTAACATTTATTTTGAGACAAAGATGTTACACGATAGAATGTTTCCAAATGTTCTCCAAATATATTTTATTATTTTAAAAAGAATAGAGACAGTAAAAAAGCAATTTTTTGTAAAAAAAACGTATTTGATCATAATAAACGCTGTCACTAAAGACAAAATAAATGTGGTTCCATATTGATCAATTGTAACTTAAAAGATGTATTGCACGTAAAATATTGCTATAATAATTAAGAATAACAGTATTACAAATTCCATAATTGCAATTTTCAAAATTAAAATATAATGAATGTGGATTGCTTCCATTGAAGAAAACATACTTTTCTTAAAACAAAAATAATTAAGTTACAATTTACTCTCTTCAATTTAATTCACAGGAAATATTTTAAAGTTTCCTTTTTTAATAACATACCAAACAAATTTTCAGTAGCAAGATAGAAGAGGGAATAATGGCGCTTCACTTTCTCGCATTCTACATACGTAGTATAATGAAAATATTGTAATGATGCAGAAAAATGTAACCATTTTCGACAGAAGTACTCTTATTGTGAGCCACTGATACCGAAAATTTGGTCTACGTCAAAAGACTATCTAGCTATCTCGATGCCTGACTTCATGTCTGTCTGTCGGTCTTCCACTCTTTCAGTCCGTCCGTGTACAACTTTCCCACTTAGCCGCACATCAGATTTTCCCAAAAATTTATATTCTTCGATCAATCTGGTTGTGCTCGAGAACCTACGAATTCGAAACGGATATTTTGATTGCCGGTGGTACTTTACATGGAGCCTCACTAACATTTTCAAAATTTTTCTCAAAACTGGCTTCAAATTTTAACCTTTATTTTTACTTTCTCTTAGACGCGCGTATATGCGGAGTAATATACGTAGTATAGAGAAAGTTATGCAACGCTGCGGAAAATCGATTTCGAGATTTCAACGGAAATACACGTTTTGGGGTCCCCTTATACCAAAAAAATGTTTTTTTTCAAAACGTCAGCCCGTCCGTCTGTCTGTTCGCCTGGGGTATGTGAACAACAGTAGCGCCTAAACCGTCAGTAGGATTTTTTCCAAATTGATGAAACCCCTGTCGATCTGATCTGAGTGGAAGCTCTGCGGTTTTTGAAAAACATTAATTAATTTAGGGATGTCAAAAAATTTCTCGAAAACTCAACTGTTTGCTGTGAAAATGACCTAAAAATTCTGCCTTTCCAGAAACACTCAAACGCCATTTACTTAAAACGGCTCCAAAATTTTCTTCAAACTTTTGATACGAATAGTGCTCTATGGGCTATTTAAGATGACACAAAATTCATTTTGCTGGATTCTTTCGTTTTTCAAAAATTACACAAATTTAATTCTAATCTAACGCCGTTAACATGTACATTTACAGCGATTTGTAAACATTATTGCCTTTGTGAGTGTAAGTGCTTCATATAATTCCCAATAAAATTTTTCGAAAACTCAAAAGATTTCTATAAATCTATAAATTTTAAGGGTTAGCACCAAGAATAGAGAAGTATGGGAGTCACTCGAAAGAAGGAGAAAAAAGTCGCGTCTCCATGCTATCTACAAAGCGTACAGACGCTTTCGAGCGTGGAAGGAAATGCAATGTCGATTAGAGAAACTTACTTATTTTCACATGAGTGGATCACATGCACAAAGTTCAGACAATAATTCAGGAAACAAATGTTGGGGAATATTCATTCGCGAATCGAACTATTAGAGGCTGGAATGGTTTGCCTGTGACAATCATTCATCCCGTTGCTCAAAGCCTGAGCAAATTTAATAATAAATTAGATGTTGATATGTGTATTATATCTCTAATATTGTTAAATAACTAGTCTCCTCTATAAAGTATGTTGTATTATCACTATTATTGTTATTATTATTATTATTATTATTATTATTATTATTATTATTATTATTATCATCATCATCATTAATTAGGTGCAGTGGCGTGAAGTGCAGTGTGGTGAGCTGGCGTGCTATGAAACCTTGTACGATGAAATGTTCATGTTAATTTGTAACGTTTGTACATTTCGTATAGCTGTTAAATTCTATAATGTTAAGTTAGTGTATTCTGCCACCAAGTTCTCAAAATTATTTGCAGAATTAATAATAAATCTAATCTAAATCTTAAAATTTCGCGTTTACATGAACGCTTAAACGAACATTTCTTAAAAACAACTCAAAAATTTTCAACAAAAATTTCCGTGTAGGACGGAGTTTTTACTCTTTTTTATTATTCTAATATTTTGAATCTACCATTAGGAAACCGAAAAATTGAAAAAAATGACATTTTCGCTGCGATAGATGGCAGTTACAAGAGGTCGGGGCAAGACCGAAAGTCTAGCCCAGACCAAAGAAATTAGAAAATTATTACTACAAAGTCAGTGCCACTCTGTAGCACCACTAGTTTTCTCTAATAGAGCAAAGTACATTTATAAAAATTGCACAAGTTTCTATTATCGTCAAACTGAATTTTCAGAAATTGCTAGATTTTTCGGCGGGTTCCTACAACTCTGAAAATGGTTTGTCTTAAAGAAAACTTTTTTCCAAAATAAGACCTTTAAATGAAGTAGTGTACAATTTTTTCAAAATATGAGTAGATTTCAAGTAATGTTGAGTGAAATAATGACTTTTAAAAACTACGTAGACCCAAACCAGATTTTCTCAAACTTTCAATATTTTTCTTATTTTTTACTTAAACTTGTCCAATTCTCACTAATACTGAACGTTTGAAAATTGCATATTTTCAACTTTCTTTTTAAAGCGTCAGAATCTTTTCACGTCGTCTCATGCGATCGGTTTTGTGGTTTTACTCGTATCTCACTGAACCTAATGTAGTATAAAACTAATTATTGCGTAATCAATTCAATTAATGCGAGAATGTGCTGTTGCAGCACCACTAGTTTAGAAGTTATTTCACAGGACTCTCATAGACTTCTAAAAATTGAAAGAATAAAATAATTAAGTTTTACGCTCTTATAGTTCACATCTCTCCATTCCTCCTCCTTCTTCTTCTTCTTCTTCTTCTGCTTCTTCTGCTTCTTCTGATACATCTCTTACTGTATTTCTTCTCCCTCTCTTTCTCTCCCATATTTCTTCATGCTCAGTCTTCCTGGTTTGCACTGTACTCAACCTCTATTCCTTCTTCACATCTGAGTCAGAAATATTGTGGCGCCATGCTAGTCTTATCGTCTCTCTAATTGACACCCCGCGCGCTATACGCACGGCTGTGCGCATCCCAGCAATTTTGCTATCCATCACCTCCCGCACTGTTTGGGTCTGTAGATAAGATAACTACTTGTTTCGTCTCCGCCACTCTTCAACGAGAGAGTGTCGGATAATGCGTAATCTTCTCTTCAAGTAAATTAGGTTGTGTGAACCCTCGTGGAAGATCAACTTTTATAAATGAAAAGGTATGTGTAGTACTCAATCATTCCACTGTTCTCAAATTTTGTTTTTTAATTACCACTTCAACTTTAGCGAGTGCAAAATTGGATGTGCTAGCATATGAAAGATTGTCTGTATATTTCTGCACATTGCTGGAGTAAATTGAGCCTTTAGACACAGTGATTATTTCTGGGGACTCTACGAACTCTAGCTCCAATATGAAGTCCCTATCGGTGAAATAGTAAACTTAAACGTTAAATTAGATTCGTTGAATTGGTTTAGTTACGATAACACTAGTCACATAGGACAAAATGAGTTATGAAACTTTTGTGGATAGTTCAAAATCATAGAGAAAGCATAGTCTTCTACTTCTGCATAGGGGCTAACATTTAATCATAGAAATTACGGCACGATTTTCTACGCCATTCGTCTTAAACATCAATAACATCGAGAAGAATAGATATCATTATACGCTCGTTGAAGTTCATTGTATTCTATTCAAGCACTCAGATTTAATGAGCAATACTATTTCTATTCGAAATAAGAATAGTAATATTTTACAACACGAATATCGTAAATTTATCCACTTTGTAAAATATCGAATGTATTATAATTTGTATTTAAATTTTCCAGTTCATATTCCTATTAATATACGTATCACTTTTATTGACAGAAAACACAATTTATTTTGCACATAACATTTACTACGTTCGAGCTTAGAAGGCCATGAGTCATTATGGAAATTCTGTTCTAATATAGTTATTTATGTACCTAGTTATTCATTTAGTAGTCCTACGTGCCTCTTTAATGACAAAGATGGGAGTTTCACATCGAGACGTAGCGGTAACAAAGCCGAGTAGTTAACCGGCCGAGTCCTTAAAGACTTTTAGAACACGCGTGACATAACAATAACTTCTATAACATGAAATAACGATTTCTTTTGTTATTTTCAAATGTCAAAATAAACATGTTGTATATTATTATTATTATTATTATTATTATTATTATTATTATTATTATTATTATTATTATTATTATTTGGATGAATTTACCTTTGATATCCTGTATGAAAGCCTCCTAAATTGGTGTTTATTTGGGGTCAAATAGTTGAATGTATTGGTAGTGAATTATTTACAGAAATGTCAGAAAATTTCGAAGAAAATATGCTAAAACTATATTTTTGAAACATATCAAGGAAATTGTAAACCTTAATCTGTGTTGTGAAGCCTACTAGATCTGCAAATACCAAAAATAATATTTTTGATTTTTTAAATGAAAGATTTAGACTAATTGAAGATATTGTGAGAGAGATTTACACTAACAATCAATGGTAGTGAAAGTGTCATTTGAAGTCCTATTTTAGTGCGCTAAAAATCCTAAAACTCCTTTGAGAATATTGATACATCCACGTAAGGTACATATTTTCTATCATTTTAAATAAAGTTGAAGCATCGTCATGATATGAAAAATTGTAATTTTAGTTGCTGTAAACAAAACAAGATTTGATATCAATTATAGTTTGAATAATTCGGGAGGATGTGGTTCTGCAGCAACTAGACAATGATTTAATTGCAACGCTAAAATCTAAACATCAAAAATCCCTTTAACTAATTTAAAGTTCATTGCTGCGGATTTACTTCGTTGGTTAAGTGGTTTGCTGCTCTGGTCCTAAATACGTACGGATGGCACTAATCTGTGTATACTGAACTAGTGGTGCTACCACAGCACCTTCTTTCAAAATACTTTTAATTTTTGCAATTTTCAAATATTTAGAGAGTTTAACAAAATCACATTTACCCCACTTTTACACGTGTACTTTGCTCTATTTAGAAAAGTTGAAGCTGTTTATAATAACTTTTTAAAATTTCCTTCATTTTATTAATAATAACGTAAAAACCACCTTATTTTTAAAAAAATTGTAAATCACCTTATTTAATGATCTAATTTTATAGACAATTATTTCTAAAAAATCCAATCATCAATATTCTAGTTTTGCAAATTTTTGCAATTATGTTCTTTTGTGACTTCAGAGATCACGGAAAATGAGACCTGTGCATATTCAGCATATTTAGTTCTACTAAAATGAGTTAAAGAGAAAAATTTGATCCGTGCTTGAGAAAATAATTGTGTAAATATTGCCTTTAATTACATAAAGGCATTTTTCCAAAATTCATAATTTCTAAAGATTGTATGTCTTCATTTAAAGATCTGCTTGCTCTATGGAAGGAATAATCTGATCACTTTCTTCTATGGAATTTCTGATCACTTTGCTCTATGGAAGGAATAATTTAATTCAAATATATACTTTTTTGGACTTAAAAAGTGCCTTTGTTCGTCAAAACTTGCAAAATGTTAAGGTATCATGTAAAGTACTCCCAAAAATCGAAATATCTTCTTTAAATGTGAAAGATCTCGAAATCGGCCAGATTGTTCGCGGAATATCAATTTTGGAGAATATCATTTGAAAGGTTAGGCGCTATCATTGACTGAAGTACAAGACAGTTCACTTGGAAGCTATGATACAAATAACTAGAGGATTTTAATATATTTGTTAATTTCTATAAGGTAACGTTTGTGTTTAGCGTTCGTTACATACCGTGATTATATTTTTTAACAAAATGATTTTAAATACATTTAATTGATTATATGAATAATACACATAAAACGCACGATATTATTAAAGTCCTTTAGTGTGAGGCAAGCAATTTTTTCCTCACTCGACAATTTCATCAAAAACGCGGAGAAAAGACGCAACTCCATTGGCAAATGCCGCGCCTATGACACGAGTCGCGGTAACTGTTTTGAATTTTGCGCCTGGAAGTAAAAATATTTTTTTCAAAAAGTCTGGATCTGACTTCTAATGTATAAAAATCAATGTTTGTGTGTTCGTATGTTATGCGCTGCCTTCCCGATCATCCGATTGCGATAAAACTTTGTCAACTTATGGCTAAAACTTGCTCGAAGAATATAAGCACAGTACAATGGGAATATGCATATGTCTTTTGCTCATACGTGCACGTTCAGGTTTGATTTATGTGTTGATGTTGACTCAAACGTCCCTGAACAAAGATCTACGCAACCCGCCGTACCCTCAAGTATTAAGCGTGACTTCGCTGCATATTCTGCCCCTGTGATTGTGAAATATCGGCCGGAATTATTACTTAAACGTTATCTCGGACAGGTAACTCAAATTTCTCCAAGATGGTATGCATGCCCAAACTTGAGGGAGAAAGTTTTAACAATAGGATACTTGACAACCGTGTCCAAACCAGGACATTGAACAAACCCATATTCGTGAGGAAGTGTTTCATCTATTAAAATGTTTGCATAACGTAGCGTCAAACGTGATTATCATTCACCTGACCAGCGGCGTGTGAGGTACTACATTGCAAAAGGAAAGTATTGCCGGATCCACTAATTCTATGTAAAATTCAATTTAGAATTTAAGTTATTTCTTGTAACGGGAGCTACCGGACACTCTGTACATTAATAAGTCATTAAATGTTAGAATCAATTGTGGAATTCTGATTATGAGTTTTCATATTTCCCCTCTGTTACACTGAAAAAGTCTTGAATTTTGTAACAATCCTTAAATTATAAAAAATAATTTCCTTTTTGTGTATAAAAATTTCATCAGCTTGACTATCTCTTTCGAATTAAAGCTGTAAAAATCCATATCTTATTTGATTGTCTTAAGTAAAACAGAGATCAATTTCGTAAAAATAATTAATGGGACACAAGTGCACTAATAATTCATGGCCCCGATTAACAAATAAAGTTGCGTAATGGGTATTTTTATTGACGTTTAAAACCACTGCCCTGGTGCCTAACTAGATAAGACACACCGTGTCATTGATACAGGTAAAGCCTGTGACTAAAGGAAAAGCTATCCGCCACGACAGAAGAGAAATTTACGCAAATTTTCGGCAGGAAATTCAAATACTGTTGAGGACATTAGTAATTTCTACAGAATAATTTCAATTTGGAAACTAGTAGTGCCACAGAATGGCAGAGACATTCTGGTACTACTTACTTTTCTAATTTCTTTAGCCTGGGCCAGCATTCTAGTTTTGCTTCACCCTCTTCGCAGCAGCCTCTATCGTCGCCCAAAGTACATTCTTTCATATTTTCTCAATTTTTCGGGCCATTAATGATGAAACTGATTTATGACTTTAGATTCGTAATATAGAATAAAATCTATCCTATATGGCAATTTTCGTAGACAAATTTGAAACCGCTTTTAAGAAAATGTTTAAACAAATCTGTAAATGCGAAATTGAAGCTCTTTTACTTAAAAAAATAGGGTTTTCGAGAAACTTTATGAGACATCAGTTGAAGAGCATGTTCTCATCATATATGCAATTGTGTAAACAAATCTTCGGTTTTGTAAATATTCACAACGTGAGAGAGCTATCAAAAATACATTTATGTAAATTTGAAAAAAAAAACAAAGCAAAAGGGAGCAAAATGGCATAAATATCATCTGATATATCACGTTTAAAAGTAACCCTATAAACAGTATGAAGAAAATTGAAGTGCTACTGAATGGAAATAGAATTCTTCCCAGAACTTAAATATGAAATTAAGAATATTATAGAGTTATAATAATAGAAATATAGAATATTATATATGAAACATTTAGAGCCGTTTTTGAGGCAATGTCATTTAAGCGTTTCTGTGAATGCGAAAATTGATGCCCTTTTTCACACGAAACTTTTGCTTTTCGAGAAATTTCAACGAAACCTATTTGAAACACTTATGCTCACAAATGCAATAATAAATACAAATCGCTGGTAATATTATGGCGTGAGTGATATTAAAAAAATACATTTGAATAATTTAAAAAAAATAAAGAATACATCAACATCCATTATTATTGATTCCATCTAACATAATCCGTTTGAAAATTTAAAGAAATGATTTGGAAACGTTTTCGAGAAAATTGAGTTTGAGCATTTCCTAACAAGCGTAATTTCGAGCTCATTTTCGTGGAAAACTTTTGAGTTTTCGAGAAACTTTATCTGACGTAATTTGAAGAACATGTACTCATAAATGCAATAATGATTACAAATCGCTGATATTGTAAATATTTACAACTTTAGAGACAAAAAGTATTACATTTGTGAAATATTTGAAGAAACAAAACAATACGGTAAACTGCTGTTAATGTCATATCATACAGTGCATTACCTACCAAAAGTTAAAAGAAAAAAATTGGAGCCTTTTTGATAAATTCTTTTATTTAATGTTTTTTAATATTGCCGTCTCACTCAAAAGTGCGCGAAAACTACTAAAACATTCAAAAAATGTGCATGATGTTAACAAATAAACTAATTATGGAAAACAAATTTTATTTGAAGAATATATATATATATATATATATATATATATATATATATATATATATATATATATATATCCATATTATTGGTCCATCCATCTTTTCTTCGGCCATCCTATGTTTCGTTTTCCTCTTGGCTCATATTTCAGAATCTGTTTCGGTATTCGTGTGTTCTCCATTCTATCAGTGTGCTCTCTCCATACTTTACAGTATTCGTCGATTTTTACATTTAGATTATAAATTACTAGGTAGTTACATACAGCTTTACTTCAAATTCTCTCTTTTCTTGTGACACCAATACAACCGCTTAAAATCTTCATTTCGGCAGTCTGAATCCTACTTCTAATTTTTGTATCCATGATCTATATTCCACATCCATTTAGCTCACAAGGAACTGCTAAGATTTTGTAAACTTTTATGAATGTATCTTTCCTGACTTTACGTTTTCGTGTCCTCATAGTTCTAAACATTCTGTTAAATGATTCTTTTTTCTTATTTGCGTCAATTTTTCTTTATAAGACAGATCACAACCCAGGAACTTAAATTAACTTACTTTTTCAATATTTTGGATGTTAACCACTAATTTACATCTAATTGGGTATTTCCCTTGTGATGCCATTGACTTTATTTTTGTACAGACATTATATTCTAAATTATTTAATTTTATGATCATCTGCAGTTCTTATGGATCTTTGTAGGGTGTCTTTATTATCAGATATCAAAACTTGGTCGTCCGCGCACAGAAGTGTCATCATAAAATTTTAATTATTAAAATTATCTGTACAATTTAAAAACTTCATCTTCTGCTTCAATATTCTGATAGCATCGTCAAGATAAATATTAAAAAGGGTGGGTGACATGCAGCAATCTTGTCTCACTGCTTTATTTATAAATTCTTTCAGGAGTTTACCTGATTTTGTTTGCACATTAATTTGGGTATCTTTGTATTGGAATATTCATTTTGGAAAAAAACCTACGCATAGTTAAGGTGCTAGGGTTATTCGCAGACCGACAGACTGATGAACGTTTTGCTTACACCAACTTTTCGGTATCAAGGACCCACACATTGTGGATTCTGATTACACAAGGTGTTAGAGCAAATAATTGAATAAAAATTGGAACAAGATGTATCCTCTTCTTCTGCATCAAGGCCTCACAATTCGAGGTTTCCTATCGAAAAATCGCTGTTTTTTGCCGCAGAATTACCTAACTTTCTCTATACCTTGTATATTACTCCGCATTTACGTACATATACGAGAAACTAAAATGTGGAGCCGTTTTTGAAAAATGACATTAATGGAAAAAAACTAATTACGGAGGACAAATTTCGTTTGAAGTAAAAATCTCTATTGTGCAATGTAATAGTAGGAAGACGCCGAAAAACTTTCATACTTTTGCAATTTTCGAAAATTTACAGTTAACAGTGAAAATTGAAACAATGCCATCTTTACAAGTGTATTTCAACATATTCTTACAAAATATTCCCAGAAATAATTTGGAGCCATTTTTCAGAAAATTTGAATGTGTAGGGCTTCATGTAAAGAACTTCAAAAATTTAAATACGGTTTTCAAAATCTCAAAGCTTCAAGTGAAGCAGATCGACGGCTGAGTATTCAGTTTGGAATCAATCCCATTCATAGTTTAGGCGCTAGATTTGTTCACAGACGATAGGTAGGCGGACAAACGCACGGACAGGTAGACGAACAGACAGACGAACGTTTTGAAGAAAACACTTTTTCGGAATCAGGGGAACCCAAAACGTGCATTTGGATTAAAATATTGAAATCAATTTTCCGCAGCATTTCTCTACACTAAGAATGTTACTCCGTATATGAGAAAGCAATTAGTGATGCTACAAAATGACACAAACTTTCTCGTACCAGTTACGTTTCTAATTTCTTTGGTTGCGTTAGGCTTTCGGCTTTGTCTCATCCTCTTTCAAGTCGCCGTCTACTGCCATCGAAAGTAAAATTCTTCACATTTTCTCAATTTTTTGGTCCCTAGTGGTAGAAATTATATCTGTCTTTAAGAATATTATATAAGAGTAAATCCTTGACCCACATGGCAAGTTTCATTGAAAAATTTGGAGCTATTTTGGAGAAAATATTTGAACGTCTCTATTAATACGAGTTTTGAAGCTCTTTTTCACCGAAAATGTTGGAGTTTTGGAGAAACTTCATTGGACATAATTTAAAGCACAAATGCAATTCACAAATGGAATAATGGAATAGTGTAATGGTAATATAAATACTAATGCCGCGAGATATATTTAAAAAAAATGTGTAATTTTGAAAAGAAAACATACATCAAAGTGACATTAACTTTATGTTGATTAGTTAATTTAGCACTCAGCGTTCAAAAAAAGTTAAAAAAAAACATTTGGAGTATTACTAAGAACACACATGATACATTACTCTAAGTAAGAAAGTTTGTAGGCAGACGTTCTCTGCGGCCAACCTAACGAAAAATCGTCACGATTTTTTGCACTTCAAAGCATTGCAGTGTGCATCCAGCTATGATGTTTAGATCACTGTCTGTTAGAGTCCGTTTAACCTAACTGTACCAAAATATTAGAGAAAAGAATTGGATCTATTTTAGTAAAATTCTTGTTTATGGTGTTTTTTACATCGCACATAATTCATGCACATCATTTTATATATTTTATTACATATTTTTCAGAAATGCTCAAACCCCATTTTCTCGAAAATTGTTCCAAATTTCTTCTTAAAATGAATTGAACGGATAGTGATAAATGTACTAAACAACACATTAATATTATGTATTCTCTTGTTTTCTTTAAAAAAATGAAAGTGCCATTTTTGAGAAAATGGAGTTTATTTGGTTCCGAAAATGCGGAATTTTGTGCTCCTTTTTATAGAATGGCGTTTTTGTCATCGGATAGGGTGCATTTGGTACTAATTCTTCCAAAAAGTTTCAGAAAAAATTTGGAGCCGTTTTTGAGAAAAATATTTTTGTAATTTTTTAAAACTGCAAATATTTCACGCTCTATTGCACGAAAACTACAAAGATTTTCGAAAAAAATGTACATTATCTTTATGATACAACTATTTATGGACAACAAATTTCGTTTCAACGAAATATCTCTATCTTCAATTTTATAGTTGTAGGAAGACGTCGGAAAAAATTAAAACTTTTGCAATTTTCAAAACTTCAGCGTTAACCGTGAAAATCGGACCTATGCCACCTTTATAGCGTATTTTACTCTATTCTTACAAGAAATTTAAAGAAAAAATTTGGAGCCGTTTTTGAGAAAAATTGAAAATGTCCGTGGGACTTGATGTAAAGTACCTTAAAATATTAAAGAATGTTTTTCAAAATCTCAAAGGTTCAACTAGAGCCAGATCGACAGGGCATTCCTCAATTTGGAAAAGATTGTGCACATGGTGCAGGTGCTAGCAATGTTCTCAGACGAACGGACGGATGGACTGACAACAGGACAGACGGACGGATAAACAGACAGAAGGACAGATGGAAAGAGAGACTGGGGGACGGACGTTTTGCAAAAAACAACAACACTTTTTCGGTATCGGGGATCCCAAAACGTGTATTTCCGTTGAAATCTCGAAATCGATTTTCCGCAGTATTACATAACTTTCTCTATACTACGTATATTACTCCCGTATATACGTATGTATACGAGAAAGTAAAATTAAACGTCAATATAAAAGCGACTCATCAACTAGAGTCAATAATTACAAATTTTCTCTTTATATTAAACTAAATAGTGGAAATGAAGGGAAAAACGTCCATCTAAGAATGACGAGGTCGTAGGAATGGCCGCTCAAGCGTTGGTATGTGCGGTGCAGAGATTTGGCTTCCTCATGAACCGAGTGTTGCACGCGATGTCCGTCGCCCGTTGCCTCCCCCTGCCCCCACCCGCCGGAGCAGCCACGATGCTCTTCCTTCACTGCTTTTACAGCGAGAGGCTTTCTTCTTGAGGCCTTGTTCTAGCGACGAAGTGCATCTGGTTAGGGGTTTTCTTTCAATCAAAGTATACCTGGAAAACCTGCAGCGTCATTTACATGAATATTGTGTTTGTCACATTCATATTTTATCACACGAGTATTTTTCGTTGTTTCGAAATGCGTACTTCTTTAAGGAAACGTGGGAAAAGGTTTACCATCGCATGCCAATGCAATTCCGTTACCCGGAGAACATCAATGGAACAGAGGAATCAACAGTGGGCCTAGGAATAAATTGCAAAATAAGTGACAGATAATATTATACAGAGTGAGTCTCGTAATTTAGCACATTTTGTATAAGAATTTTTTTAGTAATTTTGATGTTTTGTGCTCAGCTTTCCTTGCCCAAGCGCGCGTTTGCAGGGGGAGCAGTTGCGTGACCATGTGTGGCGGACAGTTACATTCCAAATATCTGTTATATAGGAGTCGCCAAAAAATTAACATCACTCAAGAAAATACATATCTAACATATGAAAATATGTACTTCATTGGATTGGTCTTTTTACGTCGTCATAATAGACTAAAAAATATGTATATATTTGAAAAAATACCACAATATCTCGTAAAATACTAGTGATAAAATAGAAAAAAATGCATGTATCAATTAACCCCATTCTCTCATGCACTTCCAAGAAAACTGCATTGCAATAACTTCAACCGTTCAAAAACTGCAGGAGGTGCTAAAGTTACCAGACTCACCCTGTATATTTGAACATTAAGGAACTCTAATTCGCAAAACTTAACAATCATTTGCTTCAAGTTTGTAAAAATATTTTTAATTTTTGATACGTGAATAAATATTTTGAACATTTTCTATACATGAGGTCCTTTCCACAGGGACAAATATTGCCATGTACTTTTTTAAGAGCTAGTTCAACATTCAATTGATTATAATGGACAACTGTTCCCTACATCAACACATCCTAAAATAAGGTGGCAAAATGTTTATGGGTAGGTCTGGCTGTTCGAGAATGCCGGAGTTCCCACGAAGACATGACGCATGGCCACGGTTTTGAATTTTTTGTAATAATTCGTTAAGCATTTAAAGTTGAAAGTATCTCTTAGGCTTAGGAAAAGAAATAATGATAATAAAAAGTTCTAAATAATGAAATATGATCACGTTACCTAAATAAAGATGGAGGGAAAACACTATGCAGTTATCGGTCTTTGACCCTCTCTCACTGCAACTGCTAAGTAATGGTAGTACCAGCGTCAGATATTATTCGTAATTCTTTCTTTCTAGATAGTAATTGCATAGAAAACTCGACTTTAAAATACCATTTCATTTGTTACATTAATGTTGGAACTATCTAGTCACATTGGCATTCCTTCATCAAATTAGACTCTTACTATTTTAATCCCAAACTAGTTGAACACTTGCGATAATATAGCACAAAAGAAAGCTATAGAAAAGTTACTATAGAAAAGCACTACATATGTAAGTGCTACATGGAAAACTGAAAAGTCCAAAAATATTATTTTGTGTCTTTCAGTACTCTGCTACTCTAGGAGGCAACAATCAGTAGCCAGTGTAAATAGAAAGTCAAATATTATTCGGCAAATATAATTGAAATTTTTATATTTACCAAAATCTGTATATCTGGACATATAATTATAATAATTAAAATAAACCTTTGCAAATGGATTCGTTAGTCCGATGATTGTTCGACATTGCGTTTAAACTTATTAATATTCGCATGAAATACACTCCATATTCCAAAACACCCTTAACTCTTTTTTGTAAACCCACACTGACATACTTGCTCGCGCACTTCAAAAGTCAACTGCTTTTAATAGATCGATTGCAACCTGCACAATCAGAAAGACCGAGATCATTGCAATTAGTATGAAAATGACGCAGTGAACAAATCTTGGCACTTTAAGGTTCATTCTATTAGTTGTGATAAGTTATTAAATTTTCTTATTTATACCACAAAATCGATTAATAAGAGCACGCGATAGCATATATGTGGCTCACTACTGTTCATTTAAAGAAAAAATAGGAAATTTGATGATGTACAAAGCTCAAACGACCTTATAATCGAAACCCTTAGTGTTTTAAATAGAAAAATATGACTCCAATCAACGAGTCGAAACGCTGAGAAAAATTAATTGAATTTAGTTATAAAGATATATAAATTATTGGGAGATTATTGTAAATACAAACAACTCTAATTTAGTACAGAGTTAGAGTTTAGTATAATTTATCTTTGTCTACTTAATTTAGAAATTTAAAAAAATCAGAATACACAATCTTATTGCCAGTTACTGGAAATCTTTTATTGAATAGCTAAAAAATAGTTCCTGTACATCAAAGATTAAGAATATCAATTAAATAGTGTGAGATATTTCGAACAATTGTTTTGATACGTGTATACTCGTTATTTTTATAACATTCTTTTAATTTCCTGATACGAAGTTTAACTATTGTAGTTTCTGTTTACTCTATCACAGACGGTAAGGTAGTTGAGTGCCTTTGGAATACAAATCTGAATCCCTAAATGATGAATCATAAATATTTTTAATATAAGGTTGTCATAACATTAAATATTCAAATATTTTAGAGTATTATATAAGTAAGTTGAATGACGAATGGTCAATACAGACATTTTGGAGGCATTCCATCGATTCGAAATTTAAAAAATAAATTCAAAGAATCTATTACCAAACGAACGGAATTTATTTTCGATCAAAACATTTTCTCCAAAAATATGATTCGTAAGACGTAGTTACATCTTCTCATTATGGATTAGTTTAAAACATTCGATTTAGATGATATTCCCGCATTTGCCAATATCCCATCTTCACCGAAAAATATTTACATGCAACTTGATGAGTTGCTTATATTGCACCGCATTGACCAGTTGTTAATTCGTTGTTTAACATTTCAATACTGTAGAATAATATTCACCATCTGAGATATTAATAACTACTAACTTTCGTATATTCTAGATCATTTTGATATTATTCTAGAAAAAGTCAAGACCACAATTCTACATTGGGAATTCTCGGTGCAATACTTCAGGAACAACACCTATATTAGCTATAAAGAGTTAACGTTTTCTAACGTTAGAATCGTCGGGGATAATTTTTCATCAGATTAAAAGTTAATTACTTATCGCCTGCATACTTATTACATTTCAGTCGTTTATTTTTAAAATTCACATTTCATAATTCCTCATTATGACTTTTTAAACTGTGTTTTCCGGTTATTTTTAAACAGTTTTCTCTTTCCAATAGCTTGTAAACCATTGCGCTAAGCCACGGCGCTAAGTTATGTCGCAATTGTTTCAAAAATATTTTCTCGGTCACGTCGTAGCATTAATGCCACGTATTGATGCACATCCAAATAAGATCGACACAATCACTGCTATTAAGATACAAAACTTCGTCATATTTCGGTTGTCTTATCAATTCAGTAGATATATTTTATTTATAATTCATATTATTCTAACTATTCTGACGATACAATTGCGAGTTATTAACGCAACTCTAGCAACTTCTCGCTCTCCGACCCACTGGGGCCTCTGCCCGTGCGTTATGACGTAAGCCCAGTTGAGTGACCCGCGCGATCACATGTGACGTGCCTAATGCTCGTCACCAACACCGACCTCAGTCTTACATTACGCGTTCTTTCGTGCAATCATTTGCCACAAGAGACCTAACAAGAAGTTTGAGATCAACCCTCAGAGTTTCAAGTAGCGACACAATTCTCAATGCAGAAAATCGTAACTGTAATCGAAAATTATCAAATAGATAAAACAAATATACTGAAAACTCTAGCGTAATTAGATTCCCTGTACGTCAGAAATGATAATACGGCAATAAATCTTCATGTATAGGCAGTAATAAAAACACTTGAGGCATTACAAAAAGAAATTACGCAATAGTCAAATGAACAGAGTTCGGAACGAGTTAAAGTCGAAAAATTATTTTAAAAAATCTCATCGTAATACCTGGCCATTGTATTGTCTTTTACATAACGTTGCACAACTTTAAGAACGGATGGTCTCAGCTATACTGCTCTAAACGTAAAAATCATCTGCATATGTCGGCCCTCCTGTACATTCAGCAGATGGTTTCTTTTCTAACTCATTACATTCTAATCGAGCACAAGATTAAAAATTTTACTCGTGCTGAACGTGAAAGTGACCATAGGGCCCGTGTCGCGGCGGCCTTACTCGTTCATGGTCTCTGCAGTGCCCAGCGCCTGCTGCCAGCCCAACGCAACCCGCCGCTCGCGGTGCGGAGGCGGCGGAGGCGGCGGAGGCGGCGCGGGCGGCAGCGACTACGGGGGCAGGGCGAAGGCGGGGGCGCGCGGGCCGGGGACGACTGTGAAGGTGGAGGCAACGTCGGTTGTGGAAACTGCAGAGGAGGGGGATGCGGTATATCGGGCTGGGCGGAAGTGGAGAAGCGGCAGGGGTGGCTGCGCAGGTGGCAACAACGGTGCTTGAGGGGGGAGGGCGACGGTGAAGGAGGTGCTTGATGTGGCAAGGTGGAGGAGGGGAAAGCGGCGATGAACCCGACAGCGGAGACGGCATTGGAACCGCGCGGTGGGAGCGGCGACGGTGGAGGTGGCGGCAAAGGAATCGTGGGTGGAGGCGGTGGTGGCGTAGGTGGAGGCAGCGACGATGACGGGGAGAGGAGTCGGCAGAAGCAGCGGCGGCGGCAGCGGCGGAGACAGCGGAGATGGCGGGGGCGGAGGGCCCGCCCGCAGCCATTGAGGCTGAATGGCGCTCCGGTCGCACAATCGCCCGCGACCTTTGTGCGCGTAAATAATCAACAAATGGAGCCGAGCGCTCGTTCCGCCAATGAGCGCCGCCGCGCAAGGCCGGCCCCGCCACCGCCAGACGTAGGCCTGCGAGGCGCTGCCCTACAGGTCGCCGACGGGCTTCTCAAGCGCTTCAGCCGAACCAGCAAAAGTCGCGAAATAGAATCGCGGCGATCCTAATTTCCATTTCATGACAACGCTTCGTTCTTCGCAAACTACCCCCTGGATGTCAATATAATTAAAAACACTCGCCACATTCTTTACTGACTTCAGCCTTAACCATTACGTCCTTCGTAATGGACTTCCTTGAGCATCTTAAGTCACTAACCTGCTTCACGTCAATAACTGCCCACGTCTGTTCCATGGCAGGTCCAATTAAGCCCCTCGTCCACAAATTGACGGCTCCGCGCATTGAAGAGGCGCGAAGGCTCGTCGGCACGGAGACCCCCAATGACGTCAATACCGTGCGAAATTGCGAAGTTACGTACTTCTTCTAAGCTAATATTCCATTGACGAAGGGTCGCCTACGCCAAATGCAAATTCAATAGTTGAAACTCCTTGCAGTATTCTCTCGTTTAGCGATTGAGCGTGTACTGATATGGTTGGACTTGATGCTGAAACTGTGACGTCCTGGTGTTGGCAGACTATTCGCCACTTGTGAGCTTCTGTGTGGTCACTGTTACGGGTATCTGATGACCAACCCTGGGTAACACCCGTCCCCCAATCCCTACCGCCTCCACTACCACCACCACTACCACCACCGCCGCCGCCGCCACCACCACCGCCGCCGCCACCGCCACCGCCTCATCAAGATCGTAGATTTTACGAGCAAGGCTTCAAGTGGAATCGTGGGTTGCAGAAAACACGGGCGGCAGTATTGCGCTGTCGGCCGAATATTCATCACTTGCAAGCTTCCACGCAGCAACTGCATTCCCGAAGGTGGACCCAAACCCTCGGCAGCACCAGCGATCGGTGCTTCCCAGCCCCGCCGCGCCCCCGTCACCACCATCACATCTCCGCGCAGATAATACGATGGACGCATCAAGTGGATTCGCGGGCTGAAGGAAACGGGCTGTGGTGTCGCGCGGGGGCGGCGGGCGCGGACGGCCGCAGAGGAGCAAAACGCCCGGCGGCAGCGATGTGATGGGCTCATTGGGCCAATGAGGCGGGGACGTGACGGCCGCCGCGACCAAGCGCTGTGCAACAGCCCCAAGCGGCGGCGGCGGCGGCGGCAGCGAAGGACGACGACACGACGCGACGACGCACGCGCACGCGCACGCCACAAGGGCCACTGGGCGCCTGGCACAGCACTCCCCCGAAGAGAAGGTACCTCCGCTCGCGTTCAGGCTGTACCACACAGGGCTTCTCGCACCCGCGCAGGCGGCCGGCGGGGAACGCTTCTTCTCTCCGAGGAACGGTGCCAGTCGGGGCTCGAAGCGAAGGCCAACCGCACACAGCGCTGCACCCGCACCGCTGGCGGTCCTTCGCAGTCCGGCCCCCAGGGCGGGCCCGGGAGCGGAGGGCTTCCCCGCAAGCGTGAGAATGTGCGAATGCCACACGCGCACGTACCTCCTCCGTGGTCGGGCAGCAGCGACATGTTCTCCGGGCGGCGCTCCGTCACCAAGTGGCGGGCCCCGCCGCCGCCGCCTCCACCGCCGCGTCGACCGCGACGCTCCGCGCGAACTATCGATACCCGCCTCGCTGCCCACTCGCGAAGTGGACAGAGCCTCCGGCGGCGGTAGCGTACGTGGCGGCGGCAGTGCAGGTGGCGGTGGCATGTGGCGACGGTAGTGTACATGCGGCGACGACGGGGCGGCGGGGGTAGCGTACGTGGCGGCAGCAATGGTGGTGACGGTGGCGGTGGCGTGTGGCGATGGTGGCGGCGGTAGCATACATGGCTGCAGCGACGACGGGGCCCGCTGGAGTAGCGGCGGCGATGGGTGTTATGGTGAAGGGGGCGGGGGTGGAGGCGGCGGTGGGGGCGGCGGAGGCGGCGGTGAGGGCGGCGGTGAGGGCGGTGGTGAGGGCGGCGGCGGGGGCGGCGGGGGCGGCGGGGGCGGCGGGCGGCGGCGGCTGGGGCGGCTGGGGGGGCTGGAGCGGCTGGGGCGGCTGGGGCGGCTGGGGCGGCTGGGGCGGCTGGGGCGGCTGGGGCGGCTGGGGCGGCTGGGGCGGCTGGGGCGGCTGGGGCGGCTGGGGCGGCTGGGGCGGCGGGGGCGGCGGGGGCGGCGGGGGCGGCTGGGGCGGCAGGGGCGGCGGGGGCGGCGGGTGCGGCGGGGGCGGTGGGTGCGGCGGGGGCGGCGGGGGCGGCGGGGATGGCGAGCAATGGTGTGGCAGGGGGCCAAGGCAGGGGCGGCGAGAGCGTGGTGACGGGGGCGTGGGGATGGAGGCGGGAGGCGGCGGGGGGGGTTTTGGTGGCATAGGCGATGGCGGTCGCCACATCGATGCCCACCATGCTGCCCTGTCGCTCAAAGATCCTAGTTTGTAGTCGCGGACGACATGCTTCATCCCTAAAGCATACACCTTACGTACTTGGAATTCATATTTAGCAAACTTCAGACAGGAATATAACTGGTCCTGTTTATTTCACTGTCTGAAATTTTGAACAAGTAAGTCGGTAACTTCTGAATGACAATATTATACCGAGAAGAAATCTCCGTATTTGTTCCCTTGGAACCTTCGCTTCATTTATTAATTTTACCAAAACATGGAAAAAGTGTTTGAACAATGACGAATTTCCGTCTTCGCGCAGATTAAATTAATCCCATGCCTATTTAATACATAGGTAATATTACGTTAGTTTGGATGTAAAATTATTTATCAATAATTGAATTCTAATCAGATTTGAAATAATAAGCGAACTATCCTTACTAACTTAATCACCTATTTACATGAATGGAATAAGCGATAAAAAGGATGAATGGAATACAGATAATTTAATCCGCCAATGAAGAGTACAAAATAAAGAAGATCTAATGTTTAAGAAAGTAATGATGACAATACAGTCTAATTGAACAAAACAATTTAACTGTCACCTCGAAACTTTGGGCCGAAGAACATGCTGGCGGAGCTGTGTCTCCTTTTGCCTGGCTGTAGTGACTAATATTTTCTATTTCCTACGACGTTAATCCATATCCAAAAAGAGATACTATATAAAGAAAGATAGAGAGAGTTCGTATTTTGGGGTTCACCATGCCTGTGGTATCACTTAAAAAGGACACAACTGAAATAACCATACGATTGTATTTCTGTATATTTATATTTATATAATAACTGTCAGAAAGCAGTTAATAATAATAAAAAAGGGGGAAGATACTGCTTACAGCAGTTAAATTTTTATTACATTTTCACTTTTTTGGCGGAAAATGACAATAAGGATAAATCTTGTTCCTATATGTAGTAAATTACTTCCTCTAACTCGTTGTGAACTAAGAATCCACTTTTTGTGGGACCTTGATTCAGAAAAATTCCTTGGCGCCAAAACGCCTGTCGGATATGTGGGTGTGTCTGTGTATCTGCCTGTCTGCGAACAACGTTAACGCATAAAACCGGTCAGACGAGTTTCTCCAAAACTGATATTCCCCGATTGTTCTGAACGAAATGCAAGTTTGAAAAGGATATTTTGATTTTTGGGGATACTCTACATGAAGTCTCAATATTCTCAATATTTTCTCAAAAGTTGCTCCAAATATTTTGATTAAACCTTGTTTTCGAATATCGTAGAAAACGCTTGAAAAATGGTGTATGTATTGTCATCAAAATCCCTAATTTTTTTACAAAAATGGTACAATTTCAAATTTATTTTTAGCGTCTTCATACAAATACAATATTGAAGAGAGATTTTTTTCTTAATTAGATCTGTTATGTAAAGAGAGATCTTGAAATGAGGTCATGTAATATCTTACTCCCTATCATACGATTGTTGGCGGAAAAGAAGTGACAATAATTTACAATTTAGCATTAACCATGGTCTATTGCTAAGTGTGCAATTCTTTGACAGACATCTTCCAGTGAAAGTTGCTTTTTGCCACTCTACCTGAAAACAATTTAACAATATACAAATAGATGCAATGCTTCAATAAAAATTAAGGAAACATATTTTCATTATATTGAATGAATACCGAACCCTTTGATGATGAATATTAAGCTGTTTTTTTTTAATGACGCGTGTTTGTATTGCATTTCGTTTTGTTATTTAAGATCGCATCAATATCTAGGTCATTTACGACCACTATTGGGAGTTATCGGTATGGTAACTATGAATTTGAAACGATATGACGATGATAAGGGGTGAAAGGACGAACACAAATACATCCATACCCGAACGAACACAAATACATCCATAGGCGGGACTTGAACCTGCGACCCTACAGTCCGAGACCGCAATGACATTACTGCCTTAGCGATCTCGCGCACCGGGCCGACGCTGCATATTTTTGTATTTCTATTAATAAAAACCTGAGATTGAAATTTACATTCTCTAGACTTTTCTTATCCTGCAATTTGTCCATCTATATTTCCAAAAAATAATATCAAATTTGAAATTAGCAACCTGGTATACACACCCACACAAAGTTTTATCAAAATTTAATGCGTGTTTTTCAAATTTGGTCCACCATTTTGTTTTTCTACAACAAATAACAAATTTGAAATCACTGACCTCCAAAACATTGATGGACTCGTTTTGAAAATCATTTGAACTTGTTTTGTAATTTTGGCCAGGAAATCGAGATTTGACACGAGTGTGCGCCGGGATGTGAGCTGCCCGGAGGGGAGAGAGGAAGGACGCTGGTTGAAGGAGGAAGCAGGGGTTGTCTGAATTGAACTTAATCACATTGCACATACTATTTATTGTTAGTATTTTCACAATAGTTACATTTGTAAGAATTATCCCTTATCTGTTGAGAGCAGGATTAATTTGTGCTATTGACCTGGCTTTTGATTATGGTCCATGAAATGCACCACAGTTACTGAAGGTGTTGTCCGTTAAGCGACTTTTCTTGAGAACCACAGTCACTGGATTGTTCTTAAACGTACCTTCACAGATCACAGTTTGAAGGGCAACAGTGCATGTGTTGCCGGAGATGTGAGGCGGTGTGCCCGAGGCGTTGCACTGCCGGGGCGCGAATGAAAGCGCGCTCCCACAAGGTCCGCCGATGGTAGGGCGCGGATGTAGCACCTCAATGGGAGCACAGCACTGAATCTGGCTCGCGTTGGTCAGCCGGAACTCACATACGAACTGGAAGTCCGTCTGCGTACGGCGTAGCGGAATTTCCGAAGGCAGAATTGTTGCTCGACGAGCAACTGTGTGTACAGTCTGCAGCCCCTGCCGAAGGCGGTGGGATTACGTCCAACACTCGAGAGTAAAAACCAGAAGATGGCACCGGGCCGAGCCGAGCTCGTTTTGTGCGTCGCGGAGAGAGTCTGTCGCGGCAGAGACGGCGAGTGCCGAGTGCCTGTCGGAGAGTGCCGTTTTGAGGTAGAGGCTATCCGCCCTTCGGGGAACGCGTGGGCGGTAGCCGGGGTGGGGGAGGCGGTGACGAGGATGGGCAGCGGTGGCAGCGCCGGGGGCGGCCAGCCTCCGAAGGAGGAAACAACGACACGCCGCCGTGGGCGTTTGTGGCGAAGACGGAACACAACTTCAGTGGTCATCACGAACATTGGTCATCGCGACAATGGTCATTACGAACCTTTAAATGTGTTGCTTTGTATCAGTATTTGGGTAATTTGTATTTGAGTATTTGGGTAAATCAGTATTTGGGTAAGGCTCATTAGACTTACTTGCAGAGTATGCAAAACATTTTACTACAAATGCCTTGGCAATACAAATATCTTCACTACAAATGCTACAGAGAGGTTTAAAAAAATACCAGTGCAATACAAAAATGTATATGAGAAAAAGAAGTTGGCGTATTAAAATTGGGTGTTCTGTAATACCAGAGCTTAATTCAAGGAAACTCCCGGTGTTCATATTTCATGGGTATGACTTTTGACAGATGACAATGTTTAATATGGTTACAAAAATTCTCATTTTACATTTAGTGTCAATGAGTTTCGAAAATAAATAACTTTACTTCAACTACTTTCTCAGCTTACTACAAATTTTCTAAGCTTAAATTGAGGTAGAATAAGATAATTTAAATTGAAATCTAACAGATATTTTATATTCAATCCTTTAGTTGGAGATCCATTAAATCTTTTGGATTAAGTTCCATTAGACCATTGTGATTGAGGTGTTATATATATATATATATATATATATATATATATATATATATATATATATATATATATATATATACAGGGTGAGTCACGTAACTTTAGCACCTCCTGTAACTTTTGAACGGTTGAAGATATTGAAATGCAGTTTTCACAGAAGTGCATGAGAAAATAGGGCTAACTGATACGTGTATTTATTTCTATTTTATCACATGTATTTTACGAGATCTTTGAGGCAACTTAGTTTTTTCAAATGGAACTATACATATTTTTTCAGTCTATCACAAAGAGCGTAAAAAGACGAATCCAATGATATACATATTGTCATATGTTAGATAAGGATTTTTTTGAGAAATTTTGATTCTTTTGCGACCAGTTCTTAACGGATATTTTGAATGTAACCGACCGCCACAGACGGTCACGCAGCGCTCCATCAGCAAGCGCGCGCTCGGGGAAGGGAAGGGATCTTCGTATTTCAAGATACAAAACATATCCCAAATATTCTGAACGCTCCTATCATATCGAGGTGTCAAAGCTTCCTCGGTTCACCGTAGGAGGGGTCAGAGAGGTAAGAAACGGTCCTACGCCTACGGCGCGGCGCATACGTTGACAGCCTCTCCACGTGTGAAATACGAAGATAGGCTTAGGTCATCTCTCAGGTCAAATGGGAGATAGCTCGATGAAAGACACTAAGAAAAGTTTCTCTTCAATGGAATTATTATTTCATAATTCAATTTTTACGAATTATGTATGGTTTTCATTTACATACAAAGTATGCAAAACGTAAACACCGTAACACAAAACATTTACAATAATAAGAATACACTTTAATACAGTTGTTGCTGTGAGCCATCTCCTTTTATTTTTATTAATTAATTTATTTGTTTATTTATTTATTACTTTTCTTGTGAACGACGACATGTAATACTTCAATATTATGAAAGCAAAAGGAAACGTTTCATTATTACGCTAGAGAGTATTTATTTTAAATCAATTAATTAGGAAGAAATCATTGCTCTACGCTAAGCAGTTTTGATCATGAGTCTCTTCCAAGCTTCAGCCGGCTTGGACTGCTTAGAAGAATACTCTGTCCCTACGAGATACGAGAATCTCGTTGTCTCGTTGCCTCCCGCAGAGAAAGAGAATCTCCTTCGCCAGTGCAATCCCTTGGCCTTGGCTGGGTGCTACCCCCTCCACGACCCTTCTCCCTTCTTCGGCCAGCGAGAATGATTCACAGGTTGGACGAGATACGAGAGACTGAATGCAGTTTTGTCCGTCTCTAGTGATTACCTTTATTTACTATTGTTTACTATATTTGGGGAATATATTTTTATTTTAGTGATTAATTATTATCTTAATGGATGTTTCTATCCCTGTGTTATTATTCTACGCTTATTATTATTGTTTGCTCAGTATATGCAATATTCTTTATCTTATTATTAGTCTGTATTTATTCTTATTATGTTTTGTTTCACGATCCCATTAATATCCTGTGATATAAAACCCCATTAACTGGAGTTGAAGTAATAAACAATTTTATTACAATACATACTTACGATAAATCCTCATTTTTAATCCTTCTATTCCTTAAGAAAACATCTGGAAATGGGGAAGGATGGAAAGCAGAGTTCAGGGAAAAAACTACAACAGTTTTGTGAATATTTGGGATATGTTTTGCATCTTTTTTTATTTACACAATGAAAATTTACAATCTATTTCATTTCGAAATAATAATTAAATATGATAATTCAAAATAAAATACAATGATCAAAGAAAGAATAATTTGCAGAAAAGTCCCCCATTGGTACTTTCCAGGATCAATATACAAGGACTATAACAGAATAACGAAGATCCCTTCCCTTCCCCGAGCGCGCGCTTGCTGCTGGAGCGCTGCGTGACCTGTGGCGGTCGGTTACATTCAAAATATCCGTTAAGAACTGGTCGCAAAAGAATCAAAATTTCTCAAAAATTCCTTATCTAACATATGACAATATGTATATCATTGGATTCGTCTATTTACGCTCTTTATGATAGACTGAAAAAATATGTATAGTTCCATTTGAAAAAACAAAGTTACCTCAAATATCTCGTAAAATACAAGTGATAAAATAGGAATAAATACACGTATCAGTTAGCCCTATTTTTTCATGCACTTCAGTGAAAACTGCATTTCAATGTCTTCAACCGTTCAAAAGTTACAGGAGGTGCTAAAGTTACGTGACTCACCCTGTATATTTATTGACAGATCCGACTGGCAGATTTTCTGATTTTTTAATAATACGAGCACGTGTGGAAAATGTGATATAAACACAAAAGGACAAGACATAAAGTGCATGGTCATTTAACGACAAACTCTCCGGGCTATTTCGCGACTGTCCGCTATGGAAGGGAATTATTCTCAAGAGCTTTCACCAATTCCTTGTGACAATTTCGGGCATTTTCCCCATGGAGAACGGGTATCTTGGTGTTTTTTAGTGTTGCTCGAAACTGATTACATTCATCTCGCAAGGCAGTACTCGGTCAACTCATTTCACGTTGCTTTTCACGACCAGTTTCACGACCAATCGGTAGCTTGAGCTTCTCCCGGCTGATGTAGGTTCCCAGTGGCTGGAGAAGCCTCGTTGGGCAGTTTGGGCAGTTTCTCCTCCTTTCCTTCCAATCTCCTTTCATTCAGAAAAGTACAAACTGATCTCCTTTAACGCGAGATCTCTTTTCTTTCCAGTGGAAGTTTGAAGATTCAGGTAGCGAATGTGTAGGTCGGTACAGGATCTCGTC